>CM076579.1:603583550-603810184 GCA_034641835.2 Pinus albicaulis | reverse complement strand
TGATGCAAATCTTTCCTTGCTTACTCCTGGTCCAATTGTTTGAGCTGTTCTCTTAGACTTTACATAACGACACTACGGATGGTTTGGTGACAATTGACCCAAAGCTAATACCCGGCTTAGAGCTAAGACTTTTAATGTGGTTTGATTAGCTGACCCAGGCAAGTTTCCCAACCCAGGTGAATATAAGTGTCGTGTCCAAGAGTGGTTGACTGAGTTTTCGAAAATTTAAAATACAACAAACATGCCCATTTTTCTCTCTTTTCCCCCACCATTTCTGGCAAGTACCTCTTTATTTTTGACAAGCTTGAGGAGGATAACATTTGCTTGCTTATAAGCTCATCCTTCGGATGAGTCCAACTTAGTTTAAAATTCGAACCCTAAGAAGGAGTGGTTCGTTCCTGTTTTAAATTTGAACAGGTCCTTTACTGTTAAGTTTTAACGAGTCCAGTATAGGAGAAACTCGGTGTTTTTCAGTTTTAGGGAGTCAGAAGAAAAACTTAAGAAAACTCCGTGGGTGTACTTTTTCGTAAATTTAGTCTCTCGAGCCCGAAAAATGATAAAATAATGCGGGAGAGAACTCTATTGACCGTAATTAGTCAACGTATACCTTTTTCGTAAATAGTCCATTTCAGTCCGTAAAAGGGGTAAACTTATACTGAAGGGACGATCATTCATTTACTTTAACGAGTTCGAATAATCAAGTACTCGGAAATATTTTCATATTTAGGGATTTTGAAAAGGGCTTAAAAGAGGACTCCAGGGTTTCGCTTTTTCGTAAATTTTTTGAAAGAGTCCGAAAAAGTGATAAAAGTATACTCTTTGTTGAAAAACGATCAGTTCTCCTGAAAAATCCAATTTCTGCACAAAAACTTGAAACATTACACATACCTGTTTAAGATAAGTAAAAATGCTTTCAAAAATACCCTTTTTAAAGTGAAAAATAAACAAATTTAAAATTCATCTATTCGAAAAAACTTATAAAAAGGACTTTTTCAATTTCATTTTTACCGTTCAATTTCAAAGTGAAAAGTAAAAAGCTTTTGGGTAAGAAAGTTCCTGTGAAGATTCTGGAAAATCCGTCTGTTGAAATCGAGAACCGTCACTCCCAGGTAATCCATGACCTCTTAATCTTGTTTTTCATCCGTTTCAAATTCATTTTTAGGCTTTAGTTTGTATTTTTAGGGCAAAAAATGGTTTAAAAGTTCGCCCATGAGGTCCGCAGGTGCGACACACGTTACCTGCGGACCCCGAATTTTTTCTATAAGGAAAAAGTCGTGGGTTCTGCACCCAGCACACAGTATGCGTGCATATCTACGCATTGTTTACAAAGCATAGGTGCGGTACCCGCGCGGTTGAATTTAAAACACTTATTTCTCATTTGTTTCCCAAAAAATTTCAAATAAGATTGTTCTAACTTGCCTTTTTATGCATTGTAGGATTGACAAGATGTTGATTTGGAGAGAACGTGAGCACGAGGAAGTGGATGAAGCCGCAATACTCCATTTGCCCACACAACAAGCATTAAGAGCATGTGGCTTGTACAAATTTTGGGCCATCTCGGGCATGAGGGCACAAGTAGAACTCTTGACATGGTTGGTGAACAGATGGAATGTACAGGACCAGTGCTTCTTTATTGGCGGCCACCGGCTCGAAATTGAGCTGGAGGATATATATTTTCTGACTGGTTTGTCCAAGAGGGGCGAACAAGTTTCTTTTTTTGGGACTAGGCCAGGTGGCCAGTCTGTCGCTAATCTCCAACTAGAATTCTGCAATGACCAGGCAAACCCTAGGGACAAACGGATTGATATAAAACACATCATCCATCTTGAATTGAAAGTTATTGCTTTTACCGTTACCAAACTGTGTGGGAGTGTTGCGCTACATGTAGCTACTGGTTCCCAAATGCGTATTGATGTGGATTGTTTTCGCAGCACCATCTTCAACTGGTGTGAAGTTGTGTTGGCTAATGTAAAAGGCCAACTAACCAGAGCAAAAAATGGGAAACTGAATAACTTTGGATACCGATCCATCGTTGTTTCTTTTTCTCTAGAGAGGATCCCTATGTTAGCTCCACAAAGTATTGCTGTTGATGCCGGTCGACTTCGAGAACCGAGGATGGTTCGTTGGTCCACATTGATGGCTTGTCATGCTATCGAGGGTAGTGAGATTGTCCTATTTCCTCCTTCATATTTTCGTTGTCTGGATCGCCAAATTTTTGTGATAGAGGACTTTCCATATGCCGGGATAGATTTCCACGGCGACCGAGAGATGGCTCTCCCAGCAGGGGAACAGTGGGATGACTCAGGTAAAATCATTTTTCAACATTTGCTAAATTCTAATTTTTTATTTTTTATCGTCTTGAAAACTAATAATCAAAAGTTTTTTGAATACAGATGTGGGTCCACAACGACCAGCCCATCTCCAACCTTACGAGAGAAGACAACCAGTTGCAGCCGCACCATCCCCAGCAGGCTAATCAGCGGAGATTTTGACTGATTTAGAGCATCATCTAGAGCGTTTGACTCTAGATATTCCAGAGACAAGCATAGATGACATTCCACTCAGGTTGCAGAGATACGTGATTGGAGTTCCAGGACCTTTTAGGAGGTTCCTATGCAGGGTAGCTCGGGCAGTGGTTTCTTATCGTGATCACCATCAGTGATGGGATGATCGTGTAGACTCATATTTTTTACTTTTGTATTATCATTTTTTCCGATCATAAGGTGTTTCCAACCTATGATCGAAGACGATGTATATTTTTTGAAAACACTCCTATACTATGATATATCACTATTTGCCGGCTATCTGTGTACATATGTGAATGTTGTTTGTTTTACTGCTTTTGATTATTGCAAATGTCTATTTATCATACTAGAAGAAATTGAATCTGCTAATGTATTTAAATGTATTGGAATATGATGATATTCAATGTAATCAAATTCACGTTCCAAGAGACGAACTCTTAAAAATAACCGTAATAACACTAAATTTCTAATGGTATAAACCCTGTTAAGCTGTAATACAAAAAGTTCAGAATCCAGCCTTACAATCAAACTTCGAATTCCAAATGATATGGATTGAGATAATAACTCAATCACTGCACTATACTCGGCAATGTTATTTGTTGTTTGACCAAGGCTTACCCCATGCATGGATACTAACTCGTCAGAGGGTGAATAGATAACCCAAGCTGCGGAAGAAATGTTCCGTGTACTACGACAAGCACCATCAGAAAAACCAATGTAGGTTTGAAGAGACGTCGACATCTGCAATATCAAGAGTAAAACTCAGATAAGCAGGAATAATGATAAAAACACACTCTCTAAACTAGGCACACTTTTCTAATCTAAAACACACCAGCAGTAAAGAAATCTAAACTAACAAAATCTCCACACCACATTTAAGCATAATATCGCTTTAGATAGAGCCCATTTATGGGTTTATCCAAAGGGACACCGTCAAAATCTATCAACTCATAGGCCCCTTTTGCTAACTTTCGTTTAACAATGTAAGGACCATGCCACATAGGCACGAATTTCCCAGCTCCTAGTTTGTCGTTAGCTTGATCATAAAGTAAAACTAGGTCTCCTTTTGAAAAATTTCGAGGGGTCACACTTCTATCATATTGAGCTTTAATCCGTTTAACATGAGCTTCGTTTGCTATTGCAGCATTTCGTCGATTCTCATCTAACTGAGCTAAGTACAAAAAATGTTTCTCCTCTTCAGACGTAGCTGGAAGTAATTATACAACTAATTTTAGTGATGGAATTTCGCATTCAATCGGTAACATAGCTTCCAAACCGTAAACTAGTTGGAAAGGAGTGAAACCCGTTGATGTTTTGACTGAGGTTCGATATGCCCAAAGCGCTGAAAATAACATGGAATGCCAATTCGTCTTGTGAATACCAATGATTCGTTTGATCATGGTGACTAAAACTTTGTTAATGGATTCAACCAGACCATTGGCTTGCGGATAATACAGAGTGGAACTATCGTGGCGCAAGCCAAGTTGGTCTGTCAGTTCAGTCATCATGACATTCCGAAAATGACTTCCATGATCCGTAATAATAGCTTGAGGAACACCAAACCTAGCAATTATGTGATTAAATACGAATGTTGCAGCAGTCTTGCCGTCAACTGAAAATGTAGGCATCGCCTCGGCCCATTTTGTAAAATAATCTACTGCTAAGATAATATACGCATGCCCCCCGGCCGAGTGAGGGTTACATGTAATAAAATCGATACCCCATTTCGCGAAAGGACCAACAGCAATTATAGGGTGAAGAGGAGCGGGTGGCGCGTGCATTTTTCGATCAAAAATTTGACAGTTGTGGCATTTCCGAACCGCATAAATGCAATCTTTGAACAACGTTGGCCAGAAATAACCTGCACGCAATATCTTTTGGGTTGTGGCATACCCAGACATATGACCGCCACATGCTCCAGAATGGCAGTCATTTAACACCTTTTCAACTTCTTCATGAGTTAGACAACGTCGGAAAACAGAATCTGTTCCACGTCGATAAAGTGTATCACCAATGATATTATACTGTTGGGATTGGAAGCGTATTTTCCGTCGCTGAGTTCGTGAGATGTCAGGCCGAAAAGATTGGGTTTGGAGATAAACGATAATATCTCCATACCATGGATCAAGTGTACTGATGAGAAACAAAGATTCATCCGCAATGGACTCTTCTGCCACTGTTTCAATATCAGTAGAGGGGAAATCGCACATCAGTTCCGCAAATACCAAAGATTTCTTTGCCTTGGATTTTTCAAATTCCAAGTCAAATTCCTGCAGGATAACTATCCATTTGGAATATTTTCCCCCTAGCAATTGTTTGGTTAAAATATACATCATAGGGTTGCAATTAGAAATTACTGTGGTTTTACGTAACAAGATGTAATGTCTAAAACGTTGGACAGCTTGAACAGCTGCCAAGGCCAATTTCTCCACATGTGTGTATTTGATTTTAGTCGGATGCAGATTTCGACTAAGATAATAAATCACATGTTCATTGTGAGATTCATCTTCCTGAACTAGTACCATCCCAATGGTGGAATGAGAAGCAGCGAGGTACAAAATGTAATCTTGGTTGTAGTTGGGAGGATGCAATAACGGTGCATGGGTCAACACGTGTTTAAGTGCATCAAAAGATCGATCAACGATCTCGTCCCAAAAGAATGGAATGTTCTGTTTCAACAACCGGGTAAAACCCTTTGTAAGCTCGGCATAGTTAGGAATAAACCTACGTAAAAAGTTTGCTTTCCCCTGCAAACTTTGGAGTTGGCGTAAAGTCGAAGGAGGAGGAAATTTAACAATGGCTTCGACCTTCGATGGATCGACGCGAATGCCTGCTTTCGAGACAACAAATCCCAGTAATCGACCCGATTCTACGCAGAAAACACATTTATGCGGATTCAACATTATCCGATAATGCCTACATCTCATAAAAATTGCTCGTAAATGAATGAGATGGTCGGCCCTACGTAATGAATGAGCAGGTAAATCATCGAGATATGGCTAGACAATGTGCTTAATGTCATGAAATGCATAAGACATAGCCCGTTGAAAAGTTGCTCCAGCGTTCTTTAATCCAAAAGGTAGTTTACAATAAGCAAACGTTCCCCATGGACAAATAAAAGTTGTTTTGGGTTGATCTGCAGGGAGTATGTTTATTTGATTGTAGCTGGAAAAGCCATCCATAAAGGAAAACAATTCACTGCCAGCACAATCATCGATTATTTGATCGATATAGGGAGTTGAATAATTACCTTTTGGACATGCTCGATTAATATCCCTATAATCGATACATACTCTTATCGTTCCTTGTTTTTTAGTCACAGGAACAATATTCGATACCCAATCCGTTAAAGGAATTGGATAAATGAATCCTGCTCGAAGTAATTTTTCAACTTCAGTTTTTATAGCAGCAGCTTTTCTAGGATGAATTTGACGTAATCGTTGACGAACAGGTTTAGCATCCGGGTAAGTCTTAATTTCATGAACAATGATCGATGGATCAATTCCTGGCATTTCTTCATAAGACCAGGCAAACACGTCACGAAATTCTTGAAATAGGGCTTTATAAGTCTGAATTTCTTCATCTGTACAACAAGCACCTATATGAATGTTTTCAATTATTCCTGGTTTTACTGAAATGTCAATTAGAACCGTTCTAGATATATTTTCCAAATTTAACTCAGAATCAGGATTTTGCAATGGATTCTAAGGTTCCTTGACATATTCAGCAGTAAAAATTGAAGCGAAATCATCTTCAAAATGATCTAATTCAGGTAAAAATGAAGATCGATGATGTAGATCTTCCCATGGTAAATCATCAACAGACAAAAACTCACGAATTTGCTCATCTGTATGAACAAGTTCAGGAAATGTCGTTGTAACTGAACTAGATATAGAAAGTGATTCCTCTTGGATCCCATTCATTGGATCGGTTTCGGTTGAAGAGGGGTCGGAAAATGACTGTACAGCCTGGTACGCAATTTCAAATGGACTCAAGGGCATCACGCCATCAAATGAATCTATCTCGGATTCGGAAGGTACGATCCAAGGATCATCAAACATAATAGTGTCTGATGAAATCATGTGAATATTTGCAGTAGAAGGCGATACGTTAGGAGGAGGAAAGGAAAAAGTTCCTAGTAAACCAGAATCTTTAATCAAACCCACTCCAACATCCTTATAAGGGATAGCCGTTTTACCAACATGCTGGATTGTTTCTGTAGAGGCTGGGTCGAACGAGAAATAAGTTAACTGATCTATTGTCACGATCTTTCCTTGATATGGAAATTTTATGAGTCGAAAGATCAAAGAAACAACAGTAGTCATAGCATAGGCCCAACTACGACCCAGAAGAAGGTTGTAATCTAGAGGGGCATCAACCACTTCCACATCTAGATTTACTATTTTACCTTCGACCCCTATGGGTAAATCCTGCAAAATACCAAAAGGTTGAAAACCTCGACCATCAAAAGCCTTAAGAATCTTCGGAGATTGGTTAAGTGTAGGAGAACCAAGTGATTTCCAACACTGAATCGACATAATACACGTTGAAGCTCCCTCATCAATCACAGTCCGAAAGATTGGTCTGTTTTTTACTAACACTGGAATCTGGAAAGCCATTTGGTGAGGTAGGCGAGGTGTACTATTTTCTAAATCGAAGATTATAAGGTTAGAATCCTGAACATCGACAACTCCTATGGCAGACAATAATAATTTACGCTGTGCTGGACACGATTGCAGCACTTCCAAAGCCGACATTGCTGAAGGAGAAACAACTAAGTCTTCAACAATGTTGTAATTCTGAGCAGCTCTCGCATGTGGATTGAAAGATGATTTACGAAGAACACCTTTAGCAGGCGGTTTGATTATTAAGTCTGGATTTTGTTTCTCGATCTGTAGCGGACCAGAAACAGGAGGAGGTGTAGTTGATGTATTTGCATTAGAAGACTCTGCTTCTTTACCATCAACAGGATTCTTAGAACCGTAATCTTGCGATCGCGTCGCAATCCTTACATGAGACATCATCATAATAGGCTCTTCTAAAGGAGTCGAGGAAGAATCAATCATCTTACTATCTTGAACTGGAAAAGGATCCTTCAAGACAGCAGGTTGATGCGATCCTTTAACGAATTTCGTAACTTCGTCTCGATATGGACATTCTTTCGTGAAATGATCTTGTTCACAAATGAAACAAGGATAGCGAGGTTTACGTTTTTCGTCATTGGATTCATCTTTATCAGTTTTCTCTTTCGAATTCTTTTTGTTTTTGTTCCTCCCCTTCTTTTTACCACCGGATTTTGATTTTGTCGTAGATGTTTCAACGACATGAATGTCGGCAGAAACTTCGGGAGAAGATTCTCCTTTCGGGGAATCAGGTAAATTTATAATTGGAGAAGAATTTTTTGACGATTTCTTCTTACTTTTAGAATTTACCGTACCAATCATACCGTCAGCGGCATGAGACCCTGAAGGAGCAGCAACTATTTGACCTTGTTTTGGAAGGTCTGGGATTTTTTCATGTAGAGTACCTGACTGCGTATAAACGAGGTCAAGGTACTGAGCTTTAGCAATTACTTGCTCTTCAGTAACAACACCAGCCTTAGCTACATCTTCAGTGATCTTGGGTAACAATGATTTAACAAACCATTCTGCCAAAATTTTATCCAGAATATAAACTTTCACCAAACGCCTCCTACGTCGCCATTCATGAATATGGTCAGAAATATACGTGGACGTAGATTGTTTTAGCAAAGTTAATAATTCCGTGTCGTTGTCGTATCTGACAGGCAACTGAAAATGAGTCAAGAAAGCTATTGCTAACTGACTGAAATTATGAAACGAGCCTGGTGGTAACTCAATGTACCATTTGGCAGCAAGACCTATAAGCGTTCTTTGGAAAAGACGTAAACGAATCGAATCATCAATGATTGAATTTGATGCACACCAAAGGTGATAAGTCATGACATGATTCGATGGATCCTCTCCTGACTTACCTTCGAATTTTGGTATATCAATGGGCAACTTATGAGGCATTGGCGGCCAGTTCTGATAATAAAAATTGGATCATTTGTAAGGCGCGTCAAATCAGGTAAGTCTAAAGTTGCTATAAACGGTAATTGACGGTTAGGATCGCGAAAACCTTGAGAAGCCAAAGCAGATCCAGGAGGCGGATACCCAGGATAACTAGGAATCGGATTTGCATTAGGTATTGTGTAACCTCCCGGAAAACCAGGATGAACCGGACCATACTGAGGTTGTTGATAAGTATAACCGGGGTACGGTTGATACTGATAGCTTGGATTCTATACATAGGGACCGAATTGCGGCTGTCCCTGGTACGGTTGATACGTAAATTGAGGTTGACTTGTAACAACTGTACTTGTACCAGTTTGTCCTGTAGGTATCTGAACCGAAGTCTGAACTGAAGGTCCTGACTGAGGTACAGAGACTTGAGGGATTTGCATGGATACAGGGGTAGCCAAACTCGGGGCTACAGACACTCCAGAAATAGGTGTGACAGGTTGAACAGACGTTGCAGCAGTTGTAGCAGTTTGGGGTGGAGTCTGAGGTGTACTAAGCCCAGTCTGCTGAACTGAACTGGGTGCAGGAGTTTGAATAGCTGGCTGAACAGGTTGCTGGGTTGAACCAGAAACCAATGGCTGGCCAGGTTGATAAGGCAACTGCACATTAGGCTGTAAAGGCTGTTGATATTGGGACGGATCCCACACCATCATTCCGGGGTATTGTCCCGTAGAAGGTTGAACATAAGGACCATAACCTGGTTGAACGTAGGGTTGATAATTAAAAGGTAAATTTCCGGCTCCTTGAATAGATGGTTGACCAGAAGGCTGTTGGTAACCTTGAATTGGGTACTGACCTTGAGGTTGATAACCTTGAGGCGCGTACTGAGGCTGGGGTTGTTGAGGACCCTAAGGAGCATATTGAGTTTGGGGTTGTCCTTGAGGTATGTACTGTCCTGAAGGTTGATACCCTTGAGGTATGTACTGTCCTTGGGGTTGTCCCCCAAAATAATATGATTCCACAGTTTGTCCTGGGAAAAAGCTACCTTGAGGTTGTCCTCCAGGTGGTAACTGACTACCTTGAGGTTGCCCTCCAGGTGGTAATTGACTACTTGAAGGTTGCCCCCCAGGCGGTAACGGATTTCCTTGAGGTTGCCCCCCAGGCGGTAACTGACTGCCTTGTGTTTGAGGATTGGGAACATTACCAGACATCATAAAAATTTGCTCTGCATTCGACGTTTCAATTTTAAGACCATTAAGACCAGATGATAACACGTTTTCAATGGGTTGAGGAGCTGCTCCCGAGAAAGTACCAGATAGAGCTTGGTATCCCGAAGGAACAGAAGGACCACCGTGTAAAAATGATTCCGGAGTCTGGGAAAACATTGACGACTCTCCTGCCATAATGGATGGCGGATAGTATCCTCTGGGTGTAGGATGAAATGGAACTCGAGGTGGATGAAAAGCAAGTCCCGGATTTTCTAAAAAAATTGTTAAGGATAAATACCAAGCACTAGTTCGAATAGGGCTGTAGAAAATAGATTCACACTCCCTAAGATTTAAAGATTGAGGGGAGTTGGGAAGAGATATATCTTCGTCTGGATTAATAAGTTCTTCAATAGAAATAAGTCCAGAGGGAAGATCGTCAGTAATGATATTCCTTACCCTAGGTGAACCAAGATCGCTAGAAGTTGGTGAAATAAATCCTAAGGATGTTTCTAACACAAAAGATTCAGTTTCAGGTTCAGAGATTTCAGGTTCGTCAACTAATTCACCAGAAGGAGAAATATTTCCAGAAACTTCGGAAACTGAAATCGGTTCTTGAATATATTCTGTTGTAGATGTTTGATAATCAGGATGAATTACAATAGATGATGTTCCAATTTCTGTTGATCTAATCCTACGGCTGCTATATGGTACCAGAGCACGTAGCCCTTCAAGGTGACTTGGTGAATATTCAGGGGGTTTCCCTTGTATTCTCCGGGATTGTCTCGGCAAGTCCGCCACGATTAAAGATTATCTAATCACACGCAAACAAAGAAAAATTTCAATGAAAACACCTAAAGTCTCTAAGAAACAAACAATTGAATCACACGCTTAAAAAATCTAGGAGTTCAAACCACACACAAACAGTAAATTTCCGTACTAAAAACACTAGTTGGTGATGAAATCCAACTTAGTAGAGTTTTAATACGAAAAGGGCGGTTGGAACAGTTACCCCGACAACCTGCTTAATGAAACAGACCGGTGCAAGTTTCTCCACTATACCATCTCGAGTGAAGATAACCCTTCGGAGAGTCCAAGTGAGTCTAGCCGACGTCTGTTCCAGGTACAGTGGGATCTTCCCTCCACCGTCACCTTAGGAAAGAATCCTAAAGATTATAGCCACTAAGGTTACCAAATGAAACAAATATACCTGGGGAAACAGTCTACGATCCGACACACACGCAAGGGCAGAGTAACAAAGCTCAATCCCCTTGAAGGCTCCTTGAAATAATCCAAGGTTTATCGACAAGTGACCCCTGGCTCCTCGACAATGGTCTATCCGAGGTTTACCATTGTTAATACGTGTATATCTTCTATCGTTCCTAATGAGGAAGGATTGATTACCCCACTGGTTCAGATATGATCTCGTGCTTGACTCCTTTAAGAGGAGCTTCCCAGAGCATACATGCAACAATTGGAATTCTTCCTACCGCAAGATTCGTCTACTTGTTTTTTTTAGCTATCTTGGAGAGTTAATTACTCCCTAATCCAAGATACTAGCCTAAGCTATGTTGGTGATAAAAGCCCTAGAAATAAAAGATTACTAAATGAATTTTAATTAAGCGTTAATTTTATGAGCTGTTTCTTAAGTCAATGGGTGCGGAAATGAAACTTTGGATGATGTGAAGACTCGACTTCCAAAAAACACTAAAATGCACCTACAAATGATATTCAATTCTTTTTCTTTCAATGAACTTTCTATCTAAAGAAAGAGTTGGAGAATGCAATTCTTTTAATTCTTTCTTTAAAACATGAAAAATAATTGAAAGAAACTATTTTGTCTTTTCAATAATAAGAAAAACTATCAAGCTCATAACAAAATCCTTTTTCTTTCCAAAGTCGAAGCTACAAAACAATTTTCCTTCAAAAGAAAGCTATAAAAATTTAAAAAACTACTCAAAACTACAAAATCTAATCTTGAGATCTATGATTTTAAACAATCTAAATTGAATAAAAGCTTTAAGATTTTTTTAGAATGTTTTCCTTAGTTGTTCAGCAAACTAAGAGTCTATTCGTTTAGAATAACAAACAGATCAAAAACACTCAAAATATGTTTTTTTTTATAAAAATGAAATTCAAAACTTTCAACCAAGTTTTTCAAAGATTCGCAAAGAAACAAAAAGCTCTATTTCTCAATAAAGGATGTTCTCACAATCAGGTCGGATTCAAAAAGACAAAAAGAGATCAATGTAATCTTAGATACTTCAAACTGTCAAAGCTTCGAATCACTACAAAGACCAAGTGAAAAACAATCCAAAATGCAAAATCTTCTAGAAAATCATCAAAACATCAATACTATTGGAGTTCATTCACAAAAAATTCTTGACAGAAACAATAATCAGTCTGGGCAGAAACCAAAGATCTAAATCCAAATAAAAATAAACTACAGAAAGAAATTTGGAGGTTTTCTAAAATTTTTACAGGGTCCGCAGGCAACCAGTATTGACAGGTGCGGTCCCGCACTGTATTCTTTACAGAAAGTGCGAACCTACCTGCACTGTCAAAATAAGCCAGAGTGCGGTCCTAGGAAAAATTATAGAAAAACTTAAAATATTTCTAAATTTTCAAAAACAGGGAAAATCTAAATTACCCAGACAGATATGTATCAATCAAAAACTAGGAAAAAATGTTTCCTCAAATCAAAAATAAAAGAGAACCAAAAACAACAAGTTCTTTCCCTAGTGGAGTCGCCATTTTGTTGTGTAGATTAATCCGTCTTGCGGACAAGACCGATCTCTCTAGTACTAAAAGTAACTAGCAACAAACAGCCAATTATACTAATCTCTCTCTAAGCATATAAGATTCATAAAAATTCTATATAGGTGTAAGGCCTACCTTATATCCAACGCTTGCTTGATCTCGTTGAAGTCCTTCCCGTGCACTTGAAAGAACGTTCCTCGTGAATCTGCAGTCACAAACAAGCAAAAAGATTACACAGCACCTATATAGACATTATTATAAACCATTCTCATCATAATGATCAAGGAATTTATGAAATAAACCATGAATAGACAGTTTAATGAGAGAAATGAGTATATTTGTATTAACTTCAAATAAAAGAAAACCTTTACAACCTGTGCCTTGATGTCGTGCAGGTCCTCCCGGGGTCCGAAGCAGGAATCTCTTCTAATTTGACAAGCATTGCACTCTTTGAACCAAGACGAATAGAGGTAAGTGATTTAACCTCACAGAAAGTCTTAGTTAACTGAGTCTGAATCTCAACAGCATTTAACTTCAAATATCTTAAAGCTTGAACTCCCTTTGAGGCTACCCATGGCCTCTTTTTATAGTGGAAAAGAGGAGGTTTTTTGTTCCAAATATGAAGGGATAGAATCCTCCTTCAAAGGGATTAGCTCCTTACATCAAGGGGTTAGCTCCATCAAGTGAGGGATGCATGAACCTTATCAAAGCGTATCCATTCCCAAAAATTCCCATCTAAAATCTTCTAGAATTAATCTGAAATCAACTTTTTAACTTTACTTTCTCGCCTTTTTGAGTTTTACAAAGGTCCGCACCCATAACACAAAGAACGTGCGGTATGGTTCCGCAGGAAAGCTGAACTTTAGGTGCGGGACCGCAGGAAATGAATAGAGAAAGTGCGATACCAATGTTTAGGGGATTTTTAGGAACTTTTCTCTGATTTTGAAAGCTTGACATGAGGAGCTGATATGTTAGACTTGCAAAAGGAGGAATTATGAGTAATAATGAGCTCATACTCATAGCAAAATGTCAGGATGACGGTTTTAGTGTAATAGGTGGCTCTCCTTCCTGCTCTTGAGTACGAGTCCTCTTCCTAGAAGATCTGAGATCATACTTGCTATTGAGCTGTGCGTGCAAGAAATCATCAAAGAGCCTACAATAGTGATCAATCTCTGAGTCTTCCGTGTCTCTAGCATTTTCTTCTTCTTGTAATGAGCATTCTTCTCCATCACTATCTGAAAAAGCAAGATTTGCATCCTCCATTCCATAGGCGGCATCTTCAGTAGCATCATCTTCTGGACCTTCCAGGTACAATGGGTGTGGTACTTGATCTTGTTGTTCCTTTGGTTCCCTTGGCAAGATTTGCAGAGGTGGTTTCCTGTACTGAGGATTGTAACCTCTGTTTTGAGCATTGTGGAAATTCTTAGAGGCTGAATTCTTGGCCTCCAATTCAAGTTTGACCAACTTTCTAATCATTTTGCTCATTTCTGGGTCTCTATCCAGGTTAGAGGTAGATACCTCCTCTTTGCCCCTTCTTTTAGCATCTTGTTCAGATTTTCCTTTTGATTTACCAGTGGAGGCAAAGTTTGCCTCAATCTCTAGTGCATATTTCTGGGCATCATCCAGAGTAGCAGGCTTTCTTTCTCTCAGAGAGAAACAAAAATCTGAATCAAAGGCTGCTACAAAAACAACTTTAGCAGCAGTCTGATGAGGCTTCATGTCAGCGGGAAGACTCAAATACAATTTGTTAAATATGTTGATAAATTCAGACACCCCTTCATTATGCCTTTTCTTGAGTGTATTTAACTCAGTAAGACACTGTCCATGGTCTTTATTTTCCCCCCATTTTCTGAGAAAAGTATCTTCCATATTATCCCAAGTGGTAATAGAACAACCTGCCAATGTCTTAAACCATTTTCGAGCTTCACCATCAAGAGATTGGACAAAAAGCCTTCAGACCACATCTAAATGTTCCACATTAAAATTCTCAGCAAAAGAACAGAAGACCTCCAGATGCTTTTGAGTATCAATCTCATTTTCCCCATTGAATCTAGGCAAGATCTTCAGATAATCTTGGGGCATATCATTCAACACTTGGGGTAATGCCAAAGGAGCATATTTATTTAGCAAAAAGCTTGGAACATTTTCCATTGGAGGGGGTGGAGGTAGTGCAATAGTTTGATGAGTAAGGGGAGGAGGAGGAGGTGGAAGTGGAGTATGAATAATAATAGGAATATATTCGACTGCAGCTTGAGGGGTTGAGGGGAACAAGGGTCTGTTAACAACAGATACTTCGGTGACTTCTTTAACCTCTTCAACCTCAGGAGTAGGGTGGGAATTATCTTTATTTCTGACACCTCCTCTGGGTGGACTATCTGAATAGTAATAATCGGTATCACCCACAGTAGAGTCAGGATCTGGCACTTGGGAATCTTGAGAAGAAGAGGATGGGAAGTATTCTATAGATAATTCAGGGATTTCAGAGTGGACTGATTTTCTTTCCCTCCAGTTTCTTCTATGTATGATCTTTTCAGGGTCAGACGCTGAAGGTGTCTTTGGCTTAGACGTATCTGACCTTAGGTGTGGCTTATGAGGAGCCAGGACTGCAAATAGATATATCAAATAAACAAACGTGGAGTCGCCAAGGTGAGGGATCTACAACTCTCAAATATCCATATTCACCTACTTGAAGAGTGAATTAGATTTTTTCGAGGCCCAGGGATTTTAATTTTCTCAACTTCGATCCCCGGCAACGGTGCCAAAAATATGTTGTCGCTCCTAGCGACAGCCTAGAGTTGTGATAGACCAGTGCCTAGGACATCTTAGCATAGCAAGGAGCGTATAATATAATGTATGAAATTTTCAACTTAAGCTCACATGCTATCTCCTGTAAACAGGGAAATATGATTTAAATGGTACCAAGACCCTCAGAAAGTGTCACAGGGAAAAGAATACTGCAGAGGCAAGATGCAAGATTCCAATATAAAGGCATCAGACAGTTAAGAGACAATTTACTGTAAAGAGGGCCAATTCAAGTAATATGTCACAGAAATCAATTATCAGAAGGGGTGGGCTTGTGAAAGAAATATCAAGAAGATACTAGTTATCATTGGGCTGATATCCAGATACACAACATAGCCATGCATGGGCTTACCAATCTAAGAATCCATACACAACAATGGCGTTTTAAAAACACCCTCCCAAAGAAACTAATATAGCAGAAATACGGTTTAGATGAATAATGGAACAATATATCATGCCTGAGCCATATTTAAAGCGCTTGACTGATCCGAGTATGGGTATCAACTAGGATAAATCCTTACCAAAAATCAGTGAGCCACTCGCATTCCAGAAACATGATACAAGAAATATGGATGAAATGAAATGTTGTATTAAAATAACACATAAGGGAAGGTTACATACTGTGAAATATCAAAGACCAGAATCCTCTTAAACGGATAGAACTCCTCCTCACTGAGACCCTATGGGCTCTGAGCCTTCATACAAGAGTTTTACAAACTGTATACAAAAATCCTTTCACTGCATAATTTTCTGATAAAATCTGGAACCTTTCATAATCTGTTCGTTGGGGTTTTTATAGGAAACAAAGAAGACTAATGAAGAAAGTGGGTGATGAACATTTAATTGTATCATTAAAACAAAATGGCGAAGACGTGCACGCCCATACTGCTGAATGGTTTTGAAGTGTTGCATGTATTCTGAGGTCGGCGTTCTGAAATAAATGCACTGGATGAAGATCTCTTCAGGAACACGGTAAAGGAGTAAAATCATATAAACATTCCGTCCTTTCCTGAAAGAAAATGGTGCTGAAAAGAAAGCCTTGAGGTATTTTTTTATTCTGCTTAGTACCCTCTGCCTTCTAACTTTGAATTAAGGCTTGAAACATTCAATGCTGATCGTTGAATTCCTCTGATCTCCCGCTGGTACTCTTTGCCGCAACATTAATATCTCCGATTGCGAAATCTGTGCTTCGAATTTCCCTGGAGGGTTAGATAGATTTTACCCCTGCTGCTTTAATGAAAACCGTGTCGTAAAAGCTTCCCAAGCCTTGCTCCATAAATTTTGCCTCTGAAACATGGTCCTTTCTGCGATCTCTACTTCTGTAATAGAGGCTGAGAATAATAGCAATTTTCCGTCGCTACAACCCTGCAAAAATCCGCAAACTCGTTAAGAAAACCATGCGTACGGGGGTGATTATGGAGGACGGGAGAACAATGGCGCGGCGGTGGTGGAACAATGTTTTATGCGTAAAAACGGTGAAAAATGCAATGGTATGGTGTATAATAGGGTTTGGTGGAGAAATGCATCGTGGGCCGTTTGATCATGGTCTATAGGCGTAGATCAACAGCGGAGATCGAACAGTGGAATAATATACGACTACGGGCGGAATGCATGTGAAACATTAAAACTTAAATGCAAAACAAGGAACTTTGATTATAAGCGGAAATGTGAGGAAATGCATGAAATGTAATGAAATGGACGTGTGAGGCGGGACCCATATGGAATCGCAATCGGAAACCGGAGCGGGAGGAGGTGGATATGCGATTGCGATGGGGAAGGAACTTGCGATGCGATGGTCGGAGGGGAAATGCGACGTGATCAATCGCATCACAAATGTTTGCGATGATCGATCGGGAGGCTTAACATAAATGTTGCGATGGGGGAGGAACATGCGATGCGATCAATCGCATCGCAAATATTTGCGATGGACCGATCGGGAGGCTACACATGAATGCTGCGATTACGATGGTGCGATTAGCACCTTAAGGGTCAGCGCTCGGTTTCAGGTTAAGGGCATATGTGGGGAAGTGGTTGGGGCTTGCGGTAAAGGGGCTAGGCCTTATATATGTTTGAATATGGGTTTTTTGGGCCTTTTTATGCAGTTTCGAGATTAACGAATGGCAACGATAGGCGGAAAAAGGGATCTTTTGGGACAAAATGAGCGAGCTTGAGGGGTGTAGGCGAGGTTGCCTATCTAAATTTCTAATAGAATGCTAACATGATCAACACCACCTATATATTTCAGCAAGTATCTTGACTTTGTAATTCTACCCATATTAAGAATGCTCTTCTCCTAAACTCTTGGGTATAGTCTTGCACATTTTGTCCCTTAAGCTGTCTAAAGTTTTTCCAATTCATGATAGCCTTTTGTAAATGAGCTAATGGATAATTTTTTTTTTGATTGCAGTAATAAATTCAGCCCATGATAAAGTAATATTACCATGTTTTTTAATTTCATCCTTGGTCTTGGCTTCCCACCATACCAATGTTGCTCCATCCATTCTCAGCGAGGCTAATTGTATCTTGGTGTCGTCATCATGAAGGTTTTGTATCCTTAAATAAACTTCCAATTGTCTGATCCAATTGTCAAGTTTCTCTGCATTGATTTCACCATTAAACATAGGTAATTCAAATTTGACATAAAGCTTTAAAAATGGACTTTTACTAGTGGTTTTAGACTTGTGAGATTGATTCACCAAAGTTGAGGATGATGATGTAGAGGAAGAGGATGAAGATGGGGATGGTGGATCACCATTTCCCCCATGGCCTTTATTTGACTTGTCATCACTCTTCTTTCCTCCTAAAGAACCCTCTCCTTCTTTCTAATTTTAGACCCTTCTCCAACAAGCCTATCATTGATTTCTTGGTATATTATCCTCACCATCTCAGTCATGTCCAAGAAATTTTTTGGAATACCCGTTCTTCTTCCTTGGGATCCATATCTTCAGGATCTTCTCCCTCTCTGCAAGACATGCTTGAAGCTGCTTCTATGGCTCTTGGAGGTAGTTCTGTGACCCTTCTTGGTTGTGGATTAGTTTGTGCACTAACCAAGTTTCCTTCGCCTCTCTTGATTTTAAGCCTAGTAAGCATCAAAACTTGCAAAAAATCAACTATATCTTTTCACAAAACAAATGTTGAGTAAAAACTCTAGCTTCTAAGGCTCTAATCCTGAGCTCTCATACCAACTGATCTGAAAATGGAAGTATTTGTACTTCTGTTCAAAGTATTCATTTCCATTAAATTAAGTGTGTAAAGTGTTTGTATGGTCTTGAAAGTAAAACAAAGTGTTTTTGGTAACTGTTTATGAATTTAGATGCGAGGGAGTGTTGTTTAAATTTATTGTTTAAAAAATTTAATCTGAATAACACAGTAGAATAACTTCACCATATAGACACAACAACATGATGAGGCAGTTCACCCCTCCTGGGCTACATCTGCAGGGTCCAAAGCTCAAAATGGGCATGTCCTTGATATATTATGATGCTAAAATTGGTAATACAGTGAGAAAAAGGCCTAAACAGGCCAAAATAGCTGTGAAAATGAATTCATAAGGCAGAAATAAGCTAAGAATGACTTTTATTTCACCTAAAACAGTGAAGTGTAGCCCAATGCAGCTCTATTTCCCCTAAGGCCCTAATGGCTCTCCAAGATTATTTGAAGTAAAAATGGTTGAAAGACACCTCTGTTGGCTCTAAAACCTATTCCAATGGCTCTATAATGCTCAGAATAGTTGAAATTCACTAAAATTTCATCCAAAAAGGTTTAGTAATGTGAAATTTAGGATCAAAACAAGATTTGTCCAGTTTTGCCTAAAAAACCTCCACCAAATTTGGGAGGACTGCAGTTAGCGACACCAATTTTGGCAAAACTCTGCATTTAGAGGAATGTGCCCCAAATAGATGGTAACTGCTAGTGTTCACATTTATTGTCGGGGGTGGAGGTCACATGATCCCCCTCCGCACTAGCCGCCTACATAACCGTGGCAAACCCGCTGCATTAAACTTTTGGACGAGTGGTCACATAAAGGTTTCAAACTACCACCGTAACCATCTCCTAAACCCCTGGAATATTAGCCTTAGGGTCATGATGGAAAGGTCTTATGGGATCAGGCTTAAGCCCTGGAGCTATCCACCAATCCATACAACTATCAATTGTCCACTACAAGGTGACTTGAATGCGTTTGGGTCGGGTCATCCTCCGCGTGACTGACCCGTCATGTTCACAACGTTCAACCGACCCACACCTTTGCATGACTGTTTGTTCACGTCTGCCCGGTATTTCGTGTAGCCTCTACACGAGGCGTGTAAAATTCGCCTGAATTTCCGTGTCGACACCACCCATAGCCACCCGACTCGCCCTCTTCTCAATTAACTTTGCACGGCGTGCCGATCGGGTCGGCCCTGCTCGAGGTGTCAGGTCGTGGGTTCGACCCTCATAAACACCAATTTTTTTAACTTGACTTTTCAACCCTTGGCCTGGGGCCATGTGACAGCCTTTGGGCAGGCCACGTGGCACCCTCTGATAGGCCACTAAAACCTCATTAAAAAATGAATTTTTTTCCATAATATGTTTTCTGAAGATGACAATTTTTTAAAGTTCAAAGGTTGTGTTTTGAAGGTTACTGGGAAAATTAAAACTTGAATATCTTCCACATCTGACATCGGATTTGAGTGTCATTCATGGTGTTAGGATCACAATGCCGAACACTATCCGGTCGATCAATTTATTACCAATTATGAGCAATTCCAATTTTGAGCATTTTTTCCTCTTCAGCATGATCACCTGATCAGATTAACTTGATTGTTATCCATTGAGTTATGTGATTGTTGTGAGTTATTTTTCTGCATTTCATTTTTTGTTCATGAGTTTTTAAAAGATAATTAGATCATAATTTGATCATCCATGACACATAAAAATTGACACATAAACCCCTTCACAAGTGGTTAACTTGAGACGATCCTAATCACACATTTTTAATACTAATGAGGGAGCTAGCATAGAAATATCTATTTTTCCCATATTCATATCATGATTATGGACTTCATGAATGTGCAAAATGTTGTTCATCAATTGTCTTTTAGTTGTCTCATATTCACTGATACAAGTATCCGTGTTGAAACTTATGTGAATGAGTCTTGTTGTTAAGATTGTTTAAAGATAACTATGTATTGTAGACAAAGCCAAACATCATGAAAATTTTTGAAGCAAGGTACTTATATGTACAAGATCAATTTGAAGAGGCCAAAGCAAGTTGATTTGTTTCTGATCTTGAGGATAGGGTCAATTTTGTCTTCAAGAGACGCTTCAATATGAAGTGTTATTTGGGTCCATGTAAGGATGAGTTTTAAGAGGATGATTTGGTTGATCCGTATGGTTGGTCCATATGGTAGGTGACATGGTATAATATTAATGGTTTAATTTTAAGACAATTAGGTAAGGACACGTTGTTCATCCAGGGGCCGCCATGTGCCCCCCCCCCCCCCCCCAAGCTGTATCACCGTGTAAAAATTATGGTCAAATCCCGGGGGGAGGCGCTGGGGTTTAACCCCGCGACATCCCGCCACACAACACCATGGTCTACCGCCTCTGTTATGCATTAGTCCTTACAATGTATAGGATCTCAAATATATTTAAATTTAACATTGCTTATGGCGGGGGAAAAGAGTGGCCAGCCCTAGTCCATAGGACCACCAACTATGACCACCGGTGGGGGCTCCAGCACTAAGCGAAGTTTAAGTTTTTAAACCCACATTTATTGACCTTAACCCATGTTTAATATATGCTAATCCAAGATTTAAATGAGGATTAGATTAACATGCAGTTAGCACTTAACCATGCTTAACTAGCACTTAATACCTACTTACCACTTAGTTGGCGGACCTCTAGATTTGGAAGAAGACTCCAGTTTAATTGCAATTTTCTAGTTTTAGTGAAGTTTTTCTAGTTTAAACTAGAAGAAGTCATAACTCGGGCAGGTTTTGAAAAAATAAGTCTCAGAAAGATTCTACATTACCATTTTTGGGTCTTCTAGAATCATTAGTACAAGTTTCAGAAGCAGTGATACACTTCTGGATGAGATTTTTCCAGCTTGAAGTCTAAGGATGCCCAAGGAAACTAGAGGGTTAGGCCACATCTGCTTCACTTGAAAAACAATTGAAGAGAAAGAAGAGGATAGATATCCATTCTTGGTCATTTTGAGTTCAATGGAGGAGGTTATATGAGAAAAAGAGCATTGAAAGCAAGCCAATTTGACAATTTTAGCATAATATAGAGACCCAAGCCATGGAAGCTAGACCAAGGAGATGTATCCCACGATGGGTGAATTCCTTCATCAAATACCTATTTTAATGTTATGTATGGTGACATTTTGTACTTTTATTGTTGTTGTTCAAATCTTGTTTTTATGTTAAATTTCTCACTAAATTGACATGAAAAACACACATGAGACTTGATAATTTGCAAGAAACCTTGAACCCTTAACCACATAAGAAGAAAACATGTTTAAAATATGAAAGGGGAATTAGTTGAGCATTAATAACATCCTCCATTTTGATCAGATACCCTAAGAGCTAAGGAAATACACATAATATACATAACTTTTTTTTATAAAACCTTAATTTTGATGGAGTCATAACTTGCTCTAATACCATTATTCTGGATATTTAAGGCTAAGATCGAGGAGACATGAATGAAGAAAGAAAGAGGAGAAAAAACATATAGATCTACCTAAATATTGAACATCAAATATAGTCTGAATGCCTCATAACATGAGAAAAGACGATACTCTTTACTAAATGGAAAGAGTCATCAAAGGAAATTTTAGTGTAAAAAGTCTTCCTTTGATCAGTGTCATACTCAACAAAAATTCATTTCAAATGTAGGTAATATTCTCCCTTTTAAGACAATATTTATGGCAGAAGGTTTCTCCTATTTAGGCTTCCCACAAAAGCCAAATTATTATACAAAAACAGGATCATAATTGGCTCGTTAACTATGTAGAACAAAGAGTTAAACATTGGTTCTATCATTGGTTATCACTCGATGGCTGGAAAATCATGTTGAAAATTGTCCTTGAAAGCATATATGTTTACTTGTTTGCCCTTGCAAAAACTCCCAAATAAATTGTCAACAAAATTTGATAAATGAGCTATAATTTTCTTTGGACATATAAGAAAAAAGAAGAAGGTATCCATCTAGTTAATTAGGATATGTTAGCCACTCCAAGTAATATGTGTGGTTGGAGTTTTAAAAATATCAATTATTTTTGTTGTGTCCCGACACTGAAAAGCCTTTGGAAGACACTTAAAAATTATATATTTTTTATTAGATTAATTTATGTTAAATATCTTCAAAATACATGCTTCAAGGAATGGTTCCAAACACGTTTTTCACTCAAACATTTCTAAGGGTCACCAATCTCGAAAAGTATTTTAATGGCTCTTCCATTGGTATAAAAAGGGCTAATATATAGATTTTGAAATGGTCATGCATTATTATTGGAAAATTTACCTTCTTGGAAGGACTTTTGGGCTATCATTTCTCTCCTGAGGTCATATCTTCTCTTCATTCAGAAAGAATTCTCAACATTAGACATGCTTCAGTTGACGATTTTGATGGCATGTAGTTTCACAAATCCAAAACTACTTCACATTTACATTTACATGGATACCTAACATTGGAATGGAATGTTTCCATCAAGCTTCTCATATCAAATGGGATATTTCTCTCAAATTATGATGACTCCAATGTGTGGTATTAAAACAAAAAGCCTGGTCAT
Source organism: Pinus albicaulis (assembly GCA_034641835.2). Lineage (NCBI taxonomy): Eukaryota > Viridiplantae > Streptophyta > Pinopsida > Pinales > Pinaceae > Pinus > Pinus albicaulis. The sequence goes on along the minus strand of CM076579.1, from coordinate 603,787,095 downwards.
CTCACAAAAAAATTTAACTTTTGAATATATTTTTACTAGGACCACGCATGCCCATCCAAATTGGTGGACGAGGAAGCTATGACATTTACCAATTCCTATGAGTCTCAAGTTCTTTGTTTGGATCCTCCTACAGAACTGTGTCCTCACCTAGAATAATATTTTGTGTATATGTTTATGTGGGCCTAACTCGTAAATTATTTGTCTAAATGGATGAGAGACAATAAGCCATATCTTTTTTTAGTGCTTCTTCTCTAGGTCATTATGGTTTGATGTTTTGTCCCACTTCCACCCGCTGGAGCCTACTCTGTACAACACCTTTTCTAATTGTCTAGTTTGGTGGGATCAAACGATTGGCCCTTACAAATATTTTCCTTCTTTCATAGGCTGGGGTATTTAGAAAGTTTGAAACAAATAATTTTTTGAAAATCATAATATCACCTCCTCTTATACACTTTTCCATATTGCTAGATTTTTATGGACTACTAGAAGTTCCCCACTCCAAAATCCATTAGACTCTTCAATTTCCCTTCCCTCTCCTATGAGACAAACCTTGGGTTCTTTGATGGGGTGGTCCAAAACTCATGGTTTGTCGCTGGGGATCTTATCCATATCATTGAGGCCTCCTCTTTCCTCATATGGGCCAATTTTGTGACTTTTACAAATACAAAATCTGAAATATGTGTTTCTAAGCCCTCATGTTCTTCACCTCCCTCCTACACATTTCCACCCTACAATTCATTAGAGACTCTAAATGTGTTATTGAATGGATCTCTGAAAAATAAAATTTACAAGTTATATCATTAAATAAATTAATGGACAAGATCACATCTTTGAAGGATGAATTTCATGCTCTTAACTCTTAACACATTCACAGATCATGGAATAAAAAGGCAAACCCGTTTTGCAAAAAGGCACTCGAGGTGTAAGAACGTTATATCTTCTATGATGAGATAACAAACTCACCTAGAACAAATAGGGTCATCTTTCTCTTCTGACTAAGACTCGCCTTATCTCCCTTTTGTGCTCCCGTCCGTAGATATTCTCTCGTAAGTTTTCAACAGTCATGTTTATGCTTTAATGATAAATTTTGGCCAGTTTCTGCTTAACATTTGGATCAAGCGTTTCAACAACTTTTTTCATGGTTAAATGACACAACATTTGGTCAATTTTTGGGTTGTAAGAAATATTGTTCCACTAGTAGAAAATGATGAAATTAGTGACTAGGTGACTAAAAACATTAGTCACCACAATTATTTCAAGTGAATTACTACTAAATTTGAGCAATTTTAAGTGACCGAACTAAAAAAGACTAACTTAAATGACTAATTTAGTTTAGAGATAAAATATATGACTAGATAATAAGTGACCAAACTAAAACTCACTAACTAAAATGGATAATATAATTGAGGACTAAAATATATGACTAGATAATAAGTGACAAAATTAATAATGATTAACGTAAATGAATACTACAGTCCAAGAATTAAAATAGGACCAGATAATAAGTACAAAAAATATATGAATTATTCATTTATGTTGATAATTTTAATTGTGTCGCTCCAGAAATGGAAAATTACAATTTTGATACTGAAGTGTGAGTTGGCCGAATTTTATTGGTTGCAATTTATTTTTGTGGCCCAATGGGAAGGTGCTACGTGCCCCTATCGAAGACCTCCACGTGGCTCCTCCACATTGGCTAAAAAAATTTTAAGGGTTGAAAGGCCTTGGTGAGAATCAAACTCACGACTTGCCACAACAAACTCCAAATTCTTACCATCTAGCCTATGGGTGGTTCTCATCCATAATTTCTACCACTTATATTTGAATGGCATTTATGGGTGCATTGAGAGGAGTGTTTAGGTGGTGAGACTTGACCCCTAGTCATATTTCACGCATAGGGCTTGTTGTGGAGGTGGAAAGATAAAAGGAGCGGGAACCAACCCCATCTCCTAGTCATGTTCACAACCCATAGGGTCGAGCACATACGAGAGAGCCGTTTGGTGGAGGGGGTTGGGGTTGTAGTCCCCATACCTGGTCCCATGGAGATGCATGTAACCACATGAGTAAATATTAAGGGCTAATCCGATGGGGCGGAGTTTGAGGCCTGACCCATGTCACTGTGTCGGCATGTAACCACTCGCTAAATATTTTGGAGCTAGCACAACACGGGTGGCTAGTTAGCCCCAAACCCACACTACATCACCCCATGTGACCATGAGCTCACAAAAAAGGTGCCAAGGCCGGTGGGGTTGGACCGTGTATTAACATTATAACCATACACCAAGATTTCACTCACATTTAGAGACAAACAAATCAACAAATCTAACCTTAATGAAGAAGTATCCATAAATAATACTAAAATACTTTATTACAAAATCAAAATACCAGAAAATTTTCAAATCCTAATACTCTTCACTTATCTTAATTACCCAAATTAAATGATATGTGGAGGACATATAGGTGTGTAAATAAAAATTTAAAATTTATACATAAAAATAAAAATAATACTTGCTATCTTGTTCATATTAAGTTGGATTTTCACCATTTTTAGATATGTTTGCTTAGGGGAGAGGACACACTGTGGGTTACAAATGCACATATTTTCTTTAGATATGATGTTTTCCTAGTTCATATATCACATGTTCGAGGCTTCTAGAGTGAAAGTGTATCAATTACCATGTTGTGTTGTTGGGTCTGCACTGAAAGCTCATAGAATGTTGAAGAGGTATGTGGTTGGAGAGGTGATGAAGTACATCATTAGGAAGGATGTTCAGAAAATGCTCAAGTGAAAAGAAAACGACATTGGAGAACGTGGTACGAAAATATGCCCCTTTCCCTCGATGAAACCATTTGGATTTTAGGAAAATTAGAATTAGGGATTCTATTGAGCTTTTGTATGCTTGGTTTGAGGACACGACTTCTAGAAAGTCTTTCCTGCTTGACTGGAATTAGGGAAATTATATGTTTTACCCTTTGGCATCCTTTGTCCCTATGTGGATTCATCTTCATACGTCTTGTTTGCGTCTAAGATGACTTTTTGGAGTTCAAATTCCCAATCACTAGCTGGCAATTGGTACGCTTCAATCACTTGACCGAACCGACTATATTTGATTTAGTATCCAACTCTTTATTCTACCATTCCCATGTTTAAGCCAGCTGAAAATAAAATTTAGAGTCCAAACCCACGTTGGAATTGAGGCGTAGTTTGTATGTTATGACGCTACTGGATTGGATATGTTGATCTCTTGAAGGTCGTTGATTTCCAAAAAGCTTTAGACCAAATCCATTTTGGTAAAATTGTTTCTTCATTTTTGAGGCATTGTTACCAGATGTGGCAAGATCTGGCTAAGGTTCCAAACCTTTCAAACTGACTAAACGTCCAAAACTTCTTTAAAAAATGGTGAGAATAAAACATAAAAAAAAAATTTATATTTAAAAGCCATAAAACTACTTCTCTAAAGTTATTTCTATTTTTAATTACTTTTTTGTGGGTGTTTATATATATTTTTTTGATTTGTTGAATTTATGAGTGTTGTGTATGATTTGTTTCTAGGAAATGAGAACTTTATTTCTGATATTTGAAGCTCAAAATCAAAATGTGCATTAGCTTATTATTACAACTCATGCCCAAATTTCATAACCATTATGTATCCTATTTTACCGTACTTATTACAGTCATCCATTCAAGCAGATTGGGTTCAAGTGCTCTTTATTCTCGTCTTGAGCTAATCAACAACAAAATAAGAGAAAGTCCCACATTAAACCTTTTTCTATAGTTTCTAGACAAAAAAAACCTTGGAACTTCGAAAATTTATATTTTGGTCAAAGAGTGCCTATAAAGCTTGGAGACTTCATTTTTTTAAACATAACCATCTGCCAAGATTAAAGCTATAAACCTAGAAAACTATGCCATGGAATGACAATTTTGTGAATGATGGATGAATAGGTATGATCTGAGAGAGGTTGTATATCAACATCTACAAATATTTAATTTATTTTACGCAGGATTTATACCAAGTTCATTTTACGTGGGATTCATGTTGACAAGAATTTTAATCCAAGTTCTTCGCAATGGTTGGAGCAGGTGGTTTTTTGGGAGGCAAGGGAGCTGATTTATTTTATTTTACGTGGTATTTAAGCAAAGTTCTTTTTGCGCGAGATTCATGTTAACAAGAATTTTAAGTCAAGTTCTTCGCAATGGTTGAAGTAGGTGGTCTTTTGGGACGTGAGGGAGCTGCAGAGCTCTGAGGAAAGCTTATTGTCTACTCCTTAGAACAAATCATTGGCATTTAACCATTTGAGGTGCCTCGTTTGAATACAGGGCACACAATCTTTTTGGTCGATTTCTAATATAAATGGAAGGAATTGAGCTGGTAAAAAGGCAAGAAATCAATAGGTTCCAACAGCTTGACGCATTTCCAAAGATCAATGAGTATTTCTATAACATGACTCTCTCTGACTCATATCCTCCATTATGGTTCTCCTGGTATTCTTCTCTGAGTTTTGTAAGTTTCCCTTTTTCTTCTTCCTTGTTTTAGCTGCAATTTGTGCCCCACAATTCATATGCCCTGAGCATGCCCACCTATTTCAATCCCAAATGCGATATATAATGAAGGGTTTTGTATGGTGTTGATAAAAAATAATATATATTTCCTTTCATGTATTCAATGTTCATTAAATAGAATCATTCGTTTGACGATGAAATGCCAATAAACTATGAATTTACCTTAAATGTCAGTCTGGAATATATCAAACGATGGAAATAATTGAAACCCACAAAATATCTGTAAGCTTGTTGTAATATAGAAAATGCATATCGTCATTTTGAGATTCAAAGCTCTTACATGTTAAAGGTTTAATATCAATAGCTCTTACATTTTCAAGGTGTAATATAGAAAATGCATATCGTCATTTTGAGATTCAAAGCTCTTACATGTTAAAGGTTTAATATCAATAGCTCTTACATTTTCAAGGTGTAATATAGAAATGCTTAATAAATACCCCAATCTTAGCGCGTAAAAGGATTTCACAAACTAGGAATTGAACGGAGGACCCACCCCTAGCTTTTGGGCTACTCTACCACCTAGCTAGATGCCCTTCTAATGATGGGAAATGACGTGTTCAGGTGTGGTTTGATACTCAACATGCTGCTCCAGCCAAATCATCCAAATAAAACATTTAAACCTAGGAATATGAAATTCCTAGCCACAAATGTGCTACTAATACCATGTCAATATGTTGGACATGATGAGGATCAAACCCAACACTAATGGGTTGTCAATATGTTGTACATGATGAGGATCAAACCCAACACTAATGGGTTGCTTTACAACTGAGCTACATGCCTTTTTAATGATTGGATACAATATGTTCAGTTTTGGCTTGACACTTCCCAACATGGCACAACTTTTCTTTTCCTATCATCTTATAGATTCAAATAGTAACGGTCTGTTGCCCATTTTATAACAAATAAAATAAGTCTATTTTGCATTGATCTGAAAAATTTGTTGCTCTTTTTAAGGTCTCACAAATTGAACCTTTTGTTCAAGAACAAAAACAAAAAACATTAGCATTGGAAAAAAATTGGTTGTGTTGGGGCTATCAAGGCCGAGGCCATATTGTCATTGTTTTTATAGGATCAATATCCACAACAATGTGCCTCCTCAATTTCTTTATCCAAAATGTTTCACAATTTTTTTCATGAAATCGAGACTTGGGTACTTGCTTTTTTTTCATATTCTTGTCCCTTCCTTCAATTGGATGGTATCAACTTTGAAAAGTTCCTCTAGCATATTCACCTTCAGGACATGTAGCTATTTTATAGTGTATGGAGGATTTCACATCCACACCTTCAGGACATGTAGCTATTTTATAGTGTATGGAGGATTTCACATCCACTACTTTAAGGGAGGTTTAGATAATTGATAGGATGGGATATTACAAAATGGTCTAAGTTATTCAACATGATGAAAATTGGTTGATGAAAATTTCACATAATTTCTTAGCATTACTTTCATTAGTTACTTCTTTAAAGAATTATCCCATATTTAAATTACATTGTTACTATTTCTCAAACTTATCTACAATAGTATAGTTTGAAACTTTTGTTTAGGCACACAAAAGAAAAAACACCACTATTAAAAATAAATTGCTAGTGTTGATTTGAGGATGATTCTTCAATGTAGTTCATCATCACCACGCACTGCTGGCTCCCTTCTCTATACCCAAAATGTTTCAACTTTTTTTATGAAATTGAAACATGTGGGACTTTCTTGATGGCTTGCATATTGCAGTCCTTTAGTTCGGTTACTTAGCTTTCTATCCTATCAACATTGAAAATTTCCTTTAGTAAGCTTCACCTTCAAGACGTATAACTATTTTACAGCATTTGGAGGATCTTACACTCACTACTTTAAGGTGGGAGGGGTGTCACGGTAGATAATTGATAGGATTTCCTATAGCAAACTCATATATATTATTCAGTGCAATGAAATTAAGCTATTGGTCCATGAAAATTGCACATCATTTCTTAGCATTTCCTTCATTCATCACATTCTATAGGAATGGTCCCATCTGAGTTACAATGTTTCTATTTCTAAATCCATACAACAAAGTACTAAATAGAAAAATACACTCCAATACATAATGTGAGGCATAGTGATATATAAATATGGTCTTATATTGCTCCTTTTTAGGTATTTGCAAAGGATTTGTATTCGAGATCCACATAAATTGATTGAGGAATTTTATAAAACTATTTCCTCTGTTACATAAAACTATTTCCTTTTACAAATGACCGTTTAGTCATTTACTACCTAAATAGCTCTTTCATTTCATCTTTTTGGATTTTTTTTCATTATTAATTACAAGGCTGGTTGAATTTGTGTTTTATTTGTTGGGTATTTCAAACAACCTTTGATTATATTAACACATTTTTTTAATAAATAAAATTTCAAGTAGTATTTTTACTTTTTTTGGGGCATCATAAAATAATCTGTATCAACAATATCCTTTTGCCACATTTGATCCTTTCTAATGGTATGTTTGTCTAGTTCCTTTGTGTTGTACCATAAAATGTAAACTCTTTACATTCATTTAGTGATTCCAGAGAATGTTTATATGGATTGCACAAAGTTTTGGGGTTTCCACTAACAAGGCATTGTGCAATGAAGGTTTATTATTAGTCTTTTCTATGGTATTTATTTATTTTCTAAACAAGTTTCTATTAACTCTGATATATATTAGCCCTTTTTTAGGCTAAATGAGTTTCTATTAATTGAGAGTAGATTTTTTTTTTAACATTTATTGGTTATTAAATTCTAGATAATGATTAGAAATATAAAATTAATGACATGTTGTATGAACTATTCTAAAGAAATAATAAAAACAATAAAACACAAATTAAGTTTTTTTAAGACATGTATTTCATATTCAAGTCACTAGGTCTTACTTTTCAGACCTGTTATTGTAGATCACAGATCATACACCACCAAACAAGTAAATAAACTAACTTTAGGAAACTCCACATTTAATCGACGATTGTTTCCCACATTAGTATACTTCTCATGAAGTTAAACAATGTAGGCATGTTTCCATTAAGATATTCCTCTCTTAGGCCTTGGATGTTTGGAGAGTGGGACTTTCTAGTTCTAGTGCACTTCCCGCGATCATATAGTCATGTCCTATTAGTCTAGGCCACTCCATGGAGGATCTCCTTTTCCATTGCATCAATCCTTTTATAGTGATTGAGGACTCCAATGATGGCCCACCTCTTGGCCTCCACACTCATCCTCGAACACCAAAACCATCAATTCATGACATCCTTCCTCTCTTCTGCTTGCTATCTATATTTTCAGGGCTTTTTAATTTCTAACACTTCTATTTTATCAAAGCCTTATATTAAATTTTCTCTATGAGTTGTTAGCTTTCTTTAACTAGCTATTTAGTTCACTTTGGATGTTGTTAACTTTTTATTTTTAAGCATCATTTTATGAAAATCCCTAGCTATCCCACACTGGATGTACTATCTTAGTCATATTGATCATCATAAATATAGCCATCAGGTCGCTAAAACGCAGGGGGCTGATGGGGAGAATTCAAGTCTATATCATTTTAAAGCTGAAAATGGAAGCCAAAAAAACCCATACCATGGAAATAATATTGTGCTATACCTTTTAGTTTGGTCCCATTATTTTTTATGGATCCAAGAGTCGAGGGTTTTGTGATATGGGGATGCCCCTGTGAATTTTTCTCTTAGGATTTCTTTAGGGTTTAGTTTGTTTGATGAAATCAACTAGCAAGTGCTGGAAGGTAGCTTAAGTGTCAAGGGAAGGTGAAGAGATTTATTTGTTGGTGGTCGTTAATAATGGATATACATTTACTTGTTGACCTACTTTAGTGGTACTTTTTTGGACATTAGTAAATTAAATATAGCTAGTTTCTCTCTAAAAACCAATACCTGATAAAAAAAAGATTAAATATATATTTTCTTTAAGATGGAAATCAAAGCAAAAAGAACCTTATCATGGAAATAATATTTTTTTCAACCATTCATTCAATTCCCATAGTATCTGGACCAAGAGTTAAGAATTTTTTGATTTGGCCACACCCTCATAAATTTTTCTATTAGGATTGTTTTATGAACACCAATACTTTCTTATTTGGACCATTGGGATGATTGGTAAATCTTATGGATCCCATCTCTTCAATAATGTAACTAGGTTCCGTCTTCATTATTAATATATTTATCAAAAAATATTTATTATTATTGAGTTAGTTATTAAGCATGGTTTTCATGTTTGTGTAAAATTATTTACAGCAAGGTCTCCATTCTGGACTTCTAAGATTAGTCATTACAAATTTAAATTGACCCATTTTGAACTTTTAAATCATATAAATAGATTAATGTAAAATTAATTAGACTCATCCATCAAATCATCTCCTTTAGGAAAAATACTCTTCAACAATGTCTTAAGTCGACTTCAAGTAAGTGCTATACAAGTTAGCTTCCATCAAAGAATGTATGTCCTCCTGAGGACAAATCTCTTCATATGAGTGTTATACAAGTCAGCTTCCATCAAAGAATGTATGTCCTCCTAAGGACAAATCTCTTCATATGATCATGCTATCCTATTTCAAGGGGAAGCAACTATAAATCCAAGTGTAGACCTCGCAAAACTTACAGTCAGTAAATTTTCGGATTATCTCTCAAATTCGGAAAATCATAGGAGTGCTCTAGGTGCAATGACAAAAGATAACTTCGGATCAGTCTTGAGGTTCAGTGCTATAACAAAATTCGTTGATAATATGCTACTATAGATTCGGTACAGTTTGGGTGCTAACTATCATAGTAATATAGATTCGGTACAGTTTGGGTGCTAACTATCATAGTAATATCACAACACTACAATAGATCAACCACAACCATAAGAATTTCGTGCCATATCAGTAAGAATGTTTCAGTGTCATAAAATTCGAAGGATCTCAAGGCTACCACAAAAGGAATATCTCAAAAGGAATGTGTCGGTGTTATTGTAGCGATGAGGATAAGGTTTCAGTGCAGTGAGAAAGATGTAAGCAAAGGAGATCTGGGAGTCATGATAATAGGGAGATGTTGGTTTTAATATAGTGAAGGGATGACTTGATAGAATAAGTCTCTAGTTTCTAAAGGTATTGGTTAAGTCATATTGAATTTATTGAAGAAATAATTTTGAATGAGTTTTTCTCAAAAAGTAGGCTTTTTCTTAATAATGTGCTTACACATTGTGTTCTCTTTTATTTGTTGTTTAGCATTATTCTTGACGATAGGAAAATATAAATTTAAAAAAAATAATAATAATAAGTAAAAATATTACAAGATAATTTTATAATAAAAAAAATCACTTAATTTCCACCTACTTATATGGCCATGGTAAAGGAAGTTTGAAAAAGGGAAGTTCTCGGCTAATGGAACTAAGAAAATAGTGAGCATATGAAATATACTTAGAAGGAGGAGGTTTGAATGTCTAAATGAAAACAAGTTTAGTGTAAATATCAACAAGAAAATAGAGTATAACAGTAATACATTGTAGAAGACAATTCAAATCATTTTAGGATAAGTTCGTAAAACTTTAGTGAAGGAAGGACACAATACAAAGATGTAATTCCGCTCCATGGGACAGTGATATAATTCACAATATCAAGTAAAGTTTGGATAAACTACAGTAAGGAAATACATATAAGCCTAAGCTCCTTGCATTCCACCAATCACAGAAGCTCACATATCTCTCAGAAATAGGTTTGGATATCACAGTTTGGATCACATTACAGGTTCGAATATCACAGTGACTACAGTTTAGATATCACAGTGCGCAGGTTCAGAGATCACAATAAATGGCTCGATGATATTACAGTGGAACTATTTCGGTGATGGAGCTTTACCACAGTTAATGTCTCAGTGCTATTTAAAGGATAAATTCTTGGTGGTATCTTTGTATCACTATCTCACAACATCGGTGCTCTCGCTCAATCTGAGTGCTATCCCAGAGTCAAGGTTTTGGTGCTTTTCAGAAGAATGATTCCATTATATTAACCTTATTTCGGTATCACAAGTGACCTCATGATCTCTATCATAATATAGGTGCCCATCACATTGATGGTACCTATCACAGTCTAATTTTGGCTTAATAATATGCTGAATAAGAGAGTAAGAGAAGTAGTAATACAAGTTTGGTTGAAGGAAAGGAACTCAATACTGTTACCAGTGACCAAGGACAAGGCCATCTCCACATAATAATTTGAAGTTTTGAAGAAATTTAAGTAAGTATTGTCAATATGTACCAACAAGTCCAATAAGTTATCAAATCAAAGATATGTGCCTGCAAAGTAAGTATGTTCATGAATTTCTAGATTTGTAATATATCCAATAATTCTGGGTTATAGCTAGTTTAGCATAAAAATTGTAATACTAAAAAACATATGTCATTATCTTATAGGAATCTAGGATGTCAAACAGAAGTCCCTCATTTAAAGGAGAAACTTTTATAGGATCCCATCCTCCATGGTTATGAAGGAGATTTAACTTGAGAAAATAAATCATGTTCATGGTATCAGATGTTTTTCTTGCTTGAAAGTAAGTATTAAAGGTATATAAGACCATAGATTACAATACAAGGAATTCCTAAAGTGTTTGTCAAGAACCATCTCTATGTATCCCTTGAACCATACATACTATAAAATTCTCTTCATCTTATTCTAAACTTTTGTTACGAATGAAGTTATGTCTAGCTTTATTGAATCTAAAAGATTCTTGTTTAGGGTGATTCATGATCTAATAAATCTACCCAGCTTATATATGGGATTGTTTATATAAATGAACCCTAGAGAGGTTCTTATGAAAAATTGCTCCTAAGGGTATGCTATAATGTGTGAAACTCTAAACCTATGTAGGGTTATTAATGAAGAAATTTCTCTTTTGGTTGTTATATTTATGATATCATTTTTGAGGTTTTGATATGATCATGAAATCTCTAACTTATTATGGTTGAAATTTTGTTGTTCTAAATCTAGAACCTTTGAAGTTTTGACATAATAAGGGTTTTCTTAATTATGAATCGAAACCCTAGGTTTTGGTTAGGTCTGCAAGAAAAATCCGTAGTATGTACTTAAGGTCCTAGGAATGAAACCCTAGGTATGTATTCATTTGGTTGTCTAGGTCAGTATATGTCTAACGTATTAATATATTCTAACATATGGTATCCTTATTTATGATGGTAATCTCCTAGCTATGGCTCTTGACCAAATTACTAATTGTCATGAGTCCTAGGGTTTGGAAACAAGCCATACTCAAAGTTTGAAGTTCTAGGATAATGTTTTGAAAATATAAGGTTTTTGCAACTAAACCATAGTGATAGTTAAAATTCTCTAGTACAAAATCGATATAATGTTTCTAGATGGAAAATCTAGGGTTTACCTCAAACCCTAGTAGAATATATTCATGATAATCATGTTGGGATTGTTTTGATTGAATGAAATCTAGGGCTCAAATGAAATCATAGTGGAAAGTATATCATATGACTTCTGAAAGTTATTATATAGTTTTATTTTCTTTTGACTTATTTTCAAGGGATTATGGGGATGTGGAATTTTAGTGTTGGCTCTACACTGAGACACTAAGAGGTGGGCTTGTCATTGTAGTCATGAAGCACTATAAAGGGCCAATGCATTGGTGGATGATATCATGTGGTGAATAATATCTTGCTACAAAAATTTCTTCTTTGGTAAATCTAGTCAATAGTCTGGTGGGAAGGGGACCCTAGTCCATTTACGGGTGGTATAATGGATGGCTTGTGATTTGGAATGATAAATACTTGTAGGTCTCAAAAAATTTGACTGAACCCTTTTGGGAGGTCAAGAGGAGAAATTGACAAGATATTACCACAATTTTTCAAGAATTACAATAGCATAATGGCATCTCTAACAAAATGATTGAATATGGAAGCTTTTTCTTGCACTAAAAAAGCAACAAAAGCTTTTGAAGAACATGAATAGGTTATGTGTATAACTCCCTTATGGAAACACAATAAAGGAGAGACTATCAAGACATACCAAATTAGTGCTGTCAAGAAGCTTCAATTGATTTTATTACAGATTTACTCAAATATTGAGAAATGTGTCATTATGACAGTGGTAGATTGAATGAAAAAGTATTCCCAAATTTTCTCTCTTTCTTATCCTCTTAAAATAAGTACTATGGTAGAATCATTTGTAAGTTACGTAACTCTTAAGGATATGCCATATAAACGTATTATTCAAACTGAGAAATGGACACCATGTTGCGAAAACGGATCCTCTGCCAGCTAGCTCTAACACACTGAATCCCACGAAAGTAACACTAAAGTTTTACGGTTTGGTTTTATAAACTTTCTTAATTATATTCACCACCTGCTTGAAATTGGAAGTAGAAAATCTTCTATTTACAATTTTAGTTAGATTACCTTTTATTAATTTGTATATTGTATACCTGTGTAAGTGATTTATTCGTTTCCTGTAGTTGAGTTTATGTCTTTATTTTTCTTTTTTAGGATAATTTCCACATGCTTGAAACCCTAAGTAGCAAATATTATATTTATACTTTTAGTTAGATTACCTATTATTAAATTGTAGATTTTATGCCTTTATAAGTTGTTAATGACCTGTAAGCTATATAGAACATGATAATTCCAGCAAGAAAGGTCTGAGACACTTAATTTTTAATTTTCAAATTTTGATAATGATAGTGGGAATCCTCGAAGAAAGCTTTATGACAATATATAGATAATAGTATGTATATATTAATGCTTATTTGTCGGTTTTCTTTGTGTAGAAAATATGTATGTGTGATTGAAAGTTTAATTGGATCAATCTCATCCAATTATGGTGATGATTTCTCTGATAAAAGTATGATAAATAGGCTGTAACATGTTATCAAACAGTTTATGATATTCATTTACTATCCTAACTAGTTAGGAATTTTTTGTTTTAAAGGAAGATGACAGGTTGATTACGACGTAGCGTTGAAATATTTTGATGATGATGATGTAGAGTTATTTCTGGATGTTTCGTTAGACTTACTCTACATCATTATATCAATAGAGTCATTATTGATGAAACTCAATTTTGATAAGGCATGATGCATCATGATTTTAGACTTTAGACTTGTAATTTGTCTAATTATTTCAGTTCGAATGTTGTGATTCAATGGTCTTGATTTTTAGCTTAAAATTATGTTTTTAAAATTTTAACAAAAAAAAATATTATTGCATTTTTCTTTCATTTCCACACATCATCTGAATCATGGATTTTCAAAATTTTGATGGCCCTGTATCCAGATATGTATCCATATTCCTATCCATTTCCTAGTAACATAGCCTTGAACAGTTTGTGATATTTTCCTAATCCTCAATATGTCATTTGGTTGTAGCATTTGCATTTGTTTTATTTAAGTTATATATTCACCTTCTTTGGTTAATAATATATTTATTTTATAGGCGCATATATAAAAATACAAATTTGTCATCTATCACAATTTTCACATTGATATTTTTATTGCATTCTTTATGTTACATCTCCTTGTTGTATGTGTTATCTAGATTGCATCACATGTTTTCCATTACATCAAAAAGACCACACAGACTATTAATTTTCATAGTATGCGCTATGTATATTGTTGCATGATTTAGTTAACAATTTCTTCTGATTATTGGATAATCATAATCCATAATTCCATTTGCCAAAAGTGCATTACGAATGATGTTGTAGCCTTGGAGTATCTTTTTCGACTTGGTTTTGGGTCATCTGACCATAAATTGAAGAAAAGTTGAAATATGTATTTACCATGATAAACCTTCTTAATAAGAAAATAAATGTCCATAGAGCAGATTTTTCATTTCTCACAAGGACTACCTTAGAGTAGGTAACATACCTTGAAGTTAATGTCTTTGTTTAAGCATGTTTCATTTTAATCTAGTTCTTTCTTTTGTTTATTTCATTCTTCTAACTAATATTTTATGATGGAAGAATAGGAAAGTTGTCAAAAGATTTATTTGTTTGTTAAAGAAAGCTATGTGTAATTAAGCTATGAGAGATAGTGCCAAAACAAAATCTCCCATACTATGTAACTAAGCTTATAGTTTCATCTTGGGAGTTTCCACCTCATCGATCTATTAATCTAGAAGTTGCAATCAAGATTGCAAAAGAGTTAGCACACTCCAATGAAAAAACCAAAGAATCAATTCAGAGTATTGAAACAGTTCATGATTCTTATTGTTTTGGGGGCATTGCAGATAAATTTATGTTGGAGTGCCGAGATTCATCACGAGATAGCCATGTTGGAAATAATGAAGGGGAAGGGGGGTGGCGGAGGGGTGAATCAGTATTCCTTAGAAATTAGCACTTTTCAATATTTTCATAGCATTAGTTAATGTTAAATTATTCTTCATGTCTATCTAGTAACAACAGTAAACAATAGAACACAATAGGCACAATAATTTTAGGTGGAAAACCCCCTCTCGGTTAAAACCCAACGAATGATTTTTTAATAAATTATTTAATCTTCAACCCCAACTGAAATGAAAGTTACAACTTCCTAGAATTCTAGAGAGGAATTCTTCTCTATCTCCCACTTGAAGGATGTCCCAACGCCCTGGTTTCTTAGTATTCAATGGATGCCCCAACATCCTAGATTGACCTACCACCGTGAAGTGTTCAGTGGCTCGAACTTGTAGGTGACTTCATGCACCAACCTAGAACCTCCTTGCCACCCCGTGATTATCATAAATAAGAAAATATTATGGAATCCCATACGATGGAAAATGATCCATGATACAATATGATTCACAGTGATTTTTTTGAACTAGACCAATCACCCAATCACACTATGCCTTGCAACCCAACCATAGCATTACCCAACAATGATCCGTATAACTCTCAACAATGGAACTTCGACTCTAGGGAGATTGACTCTTTTACAATTTTACAATCATGATTTTTACAACACTGACTTTTAACATGAACTGATACTTGACTTGACCTTGCTTCTTGTACCATTAGCAACTACTGAGGTGTTGTCATGCTTGATACAATTAATGGTACTTTGGCACCACATGTCATTCTAGTATGTGTTTGAGTTGTCTTATTGTCTCCCCTTCCTTCACATGAATTATTCAACAAGTACCAAACCAATATACAAAAAAATACTTACATTGTCTAGTAAAATGTATGCCAGAGAAATATTCAAAATTAAAATGTAAATACGTGCAACATTTAACAAAACCAAAACAATCATACATAGAAAATACTTAAATTGTCCTACAAAAACACATGTTAGAGATGATATTAAAATTAAAATATGAACACTAATCATATATACCTTGTTGTAGCAGACTTACCCTTAACTGTTGATGTGTGGTCCTTACTGCAGTGATCCTTGAATGCATACTTGTTCTTTCCTTCTAGAAGATGAATATTGTATTTGATGTATCTATGTACTTTGAGATCTCCAAGGTCTGGAATTTTATCGTGGGGCATCCCTGTGAGTCCTCTTTCCAAACCCATAGGTCTAATCGATATTGGATTCTTCAAGAAATATTTATGGCCAATCTCCCCTGATAACATCATTATAGACTCGTTTAGTAGAGCGAAATTATATGAAGTCCCATGTGTCACTATTTCAACCTTCGGTTCTGAAAAGGATAACAAAAAAAATACGATGTGTCCTTTTTCTGTCACGTTTTAGAAAAATTGAATCCAATACTCAGAGACAAAGGTATGACTATTTTCCCAAGATCACTTGTTTGACATGGAATTCACGAGCCTACAAAAACCCTAACTTCCTCAGATCATATCTCCAAAATATAGTGAAACAATATTTGAAATGTTTTCATGAGGTTAATCAATATTTTGTATCAAATGGGTTTTAATTTCATCTTCTAAAAATTAGTATAAAAAATTATATTGAAAATTCCACGATTACCTATTTGAATCAACAAAGTCATAACATGAGGAGAATATGAGGGGCACAATTAATAGAAATGATTAGGTTGAGAGGGTCTCAAAAAGTGAACGGTGGAGGTATTTTAGGAGCTTAAAAAACTATTAATTAGCGACTATTAAATGACCACAACCAATGATGAGTGCCATGCCACGACCCCATGGGGTTTTAGCCAACTAACTATGGTTACTAACTTCAAACAAGAATATCTCTCAAACCATGAAGAATTACGTGGTGTGCCATATATCATCAAAAACATCTTGATGAGTAGAATCCATTAAAAATATCCTTGACTCAGAGTAGATTAAATTTTCAAGTCAAAATTCCCATGCAAGATCAGGGTATCGCCTAGTGTTGCTTTGGTTGACATCAATCACAACCACTAATCAACAAGGTCTATATTTCCTATGTCTTCAGTAACGAGAAAATTGGCTTCAGTGGATGGCCCAAATAAGTATCATAGAGTACATAGCATTGGTTTAGGAGTTGTGGGAGAAGCCAAATCCACTGGCTTGTTTGTTGATAGAGGTATAATTGTTTTCTTATCTGGTCCAAATGGAAGAGACGCATTTCTGAAACGCAAATGTAATACTATTAGACCACCTTCTATGCATTTTGATGATTATGTCGCAACAGGGAGAAACAATGATGGTATCAATAAAATATCTAATGTTTTTAATGTTCAGTGTGGAGGGTTTAATTGTGGTATGCCACCATTTATTCATGTGGTTGAATTTGTGACTATACAATAGGAACACCAACAACTCGTAGCTTCAGTTGGTGGAGACTTGCAAAAACCTATGAAAACCCTGCCACCTGAGGCTGTGAGCAATGTTGATAAAAATAATAAATCTAGAGAATTAAATTCTCACCTTGAATATGACTTATAGGAAATCAATATTGAAGTGGAAGTTTTTTTTGAATGAGAAGACTTGTTACAGTTCCCAAAGTTTCATGACTTTCTGCAATCTCCACCAGTGAACTTACATGAAGAGAATTTACCTGAATATCTTTTTGATGATACAGACAATGATGTGATAGATACATAGGTTGCAATGCCATTTATGGAAGAGGAAGAGATAGAGCACATATGTGCACACACACACACACACACACACACTAAAAGTGGACACAATAAATGTTGAAAAAATTGGTGATATTCCATGTGATCTTTGTTTGTCTGAAGAAAAATAAAAATAGATTTAGTGGGGTCTAGGACTACATTGATTCTTCAAGTATTTTAAGTTGCTATGGTATAAATTTAAACATAGTACATAGGTAGGAATTAGCCTGTCTTTATATTTTCCTTAAATTTGATATGTTAAAGTGACCTTGTTTCTTCATAAGGAAATTCTTTGGCTTCATTTTTGTGTATCTCCAAACTAAAAAAACTTGATCTGTCCTCATATTTAGTGCATGACCTAATTACAAATTATTCAAGAGATCAAAAGAGGGAAAAATTTCTTTGCGTTGAAATTATGAACAAAATGGTATAAATTCAAACAAAGTTTAAGTAATTTGTGTCATGTAGGGAAATTTATAGTAGAAATAGTAATAAACTAATATCAACTAATGCACATTGAAATGTCGAATAATAGTGTATGAAGGTAAGATGAGTTCATTAATGTCCAAAACTCACCAAAGGATATATCAATAGGGCTATTAAATATAACTAGTCAACATTGGACTATGGGGGTGCCATGATGATAAATGAACATAATAACATAAGAAATGGTGATAGGGAAGGTAAACCATAGAAGTAAAGGACACACTATTCAAAATAAATTTCCAAGAATTGAGATAGAGGTAGAGATAAGTGAGGGAATATAGGTATCGTTGTCATCAATTATCATTGTGTAGGGGATGATGTAGACCCTCATAACGTTTTTTGAGGAGTGCCTAAGGGTGAGAGGGTCTAGTTGGTTGAGTCTAGAAGGATGGGATGTCATATCAAAACACTCCTAAAATTTGAAGCTGAAGAGAATAATCTTGATCCAAGTGTATATTGGTTGCCACTAGCCTATTCCATGTGGACCCCCACCATTATTTCTTTTAGTTTTTCAGTTTCCTTAATTATAGCACAGTTTACTATTTTTAGCAGTTTTTCTGATCTTGAAGTTCCAGAGCCATTTTGAGGCCTTAAACGATGTTTTTTGGGAGAAACAAGAGAAACATGGAATTTCCTTCGATGATCCTCACTCAAAAGCTATAGTTCTCAGACATATATTTCTAATGAGGTATTGAGTGCATCAAACGAATATCTATGCCAAAGTTGCATCTCCGGGAAGTTGATGTACCAATCTACCCCAACGGGGCCCATAGTTTTGGATCTTCATCCCCTAGGGTTAGGTTTTTTTATTTTTATGGTTTTCCATTATTTCTCAACAATAAATAGGTTTTCGAGCCTCATTGTAAGACAATTTAGAGGCCTGTAGCTACCACATCTTTTCTCAGAGATAAGCTACCAACTCCCTAGCTTTTTTATTTCCATTATGTCTGTAAGAATATTTTTGTGATATGATATTAATGAAATGAAGTTTTATTTCTGTTTCCTCTTTGTGTTTATGTTTATTTATGTATATTACTGTGTTCCTCCATAAAGCCGGATCAAATCTAGTGATGGATTTTAAAGTACAAAATCAAGGTTGAGGGGTAGTTATTGGGGGCATGCAAGGAGGAGGATGATCATGTGACCTTGTGGATGTGATACATCTATTGGTTGAGTAGGAATATTTACATTTTATCATAAATATGATGTCACCAACTTACAAGGGGTTTTGTTATGTGTATCATTTCTCGGTGATTTCCTTTTGTATGTATAAATATTAGACGTGTTTAAGTGGGATAATAAATGGTGGTGGAAGTATACCCACTAGAATGAGAATATGGGGAATGATATTTCCCATGAATCACATAATATATATGAATTTTGAAGAAAAATAATTCCTCCCTTTCAATCTCCTAAAGATGGAAAATTTGGCAGATCCTCTCCATGTGGGATGACTTTATTGATGTGAAACTGGTGGGAACAAACCTTGAGATACTTGAAAAGAGTCATGAGGCCATTTGAACAATGATATTGTTGCATACATGCATAAAATTCTCATAACATGTAATCTTGGGGAAACCAATGTGAGGGGGGGATTCCTAGTGAGTCGAACATAAATCATTTATATGTCAACTCTAACTGGACTTTTGATCTCCTCATTCACATGGCACAGGTGACCAACAACATAAAAAAGGTAATTTAAGGAAGGGACATGCTCAATACTAATGTGTATGTATCGAAATACTAATAATGCCTCAAAACCCACATTTTCTATGTCTATTCAAGCCTATAGAAGAAATACCCTTTGAGAATAAAAGAGCTAAATAAGTGTATCTATGATGTCAAGTAATGCAGTCCTCTAGGGTGAAAATATTGTAAAGGAAAAAAGCAAGGCTGGAAATTCTCTTAAAGGATGGGCACCAAACTTTTTTTGGAAATTGGTATGCAGAATGATTTGTTCATAATTGCTCATATGTTGTAGAATGATAGACTAAAGTCTCTCCAAACATTCTCAATTAGCTACAAATAGACTAGTATACCATGCATTAATGTAAAATAAAAATGTTTGTCCTTTATTTGAGTTTGTTTGGAAAATAAATTTTGCACCCATTTCAATAATGAATAACGAGGATTTGTTGATTTCTTGAGGATAAGATTCTAAGAGAGATCCCTTCATATTAGCAAGAGACATATTTATGAGATTCAGTGGTCAAGTAAGTCAAGTATATGGATACAAACATTTTAATTAGTTTAATGATTGCATCATTTGTTTTGGAATCACAAATTTTGTTTAATAGGAATCCATTTTAGATGGAAATGCCCAAGAATAGTGTATGAAGAAAGAATTTGTGAGGTGTGCCACGTTGATTAGTTTGTGTGGGGAATAAATATGCACTCAAATTTTACCAATGGAAAACAAGGGTTTGATGATATGTAGAGGCTAATTATTCAAGAGTAATCCCTTCATGTTAGCAAGATACAAATTTAGGAGATGTGGAGGTAAATCTCATCAAAGATGATGTCAATGCAAAAATTTCTTAATGAACTTGAATTAATTCAGATTCGTGAATTTTTTATGTAAGATATCTAAGTATTAAATGCATATTTATGACCTACTAACTAGGATGTTTAATATTAATGATTAAATTCATAGTTAATTAATATGTTAGTCTTGACTCTCATTTCCTTTTGATCACTATGGTCAATGTTATATAAATAGATCATATTATTTAATTTTAATAATCATGTTTCATATGATCATAAAATATTTATATCCTTTTTATATTAAATTGGCTTGTTCCTTTTCTTATAATTCCCAATCTGTCATTGTAACAATTGTTAGGTTTGTTAGAAGTGGTATTAGAGGGAATTCAATCCATGCTCCACATTGGCCAAATTCAAGTTTCTAGTTGAAGAAAACCTTCTTGTTTGGTGGCCAATTTGTTTTGTGGTTGGTAGCCAAAATTCACATCTAGATGCTCAATTCCCCACACTTTTGAAAAAAACACAAAAAAAGTTAGCTGTTGGGATCTGCGTTATTTCTTAGGCACTACATATATATGCAGGGAAAACTAATTCTCTTCATGAACCCTGTAAAACATGGACTAGAGGCTAAGGTATAGAGGATGAGCCTCGAATTCTACATGGAGGATGGACTATTCAAATTACCATTTTGTGGTTTTGTAGATTGATAGCACTATTCCAAATACATTGGTAATTTCTACATGCGAAGTTTTCAAACCAATAGTTGCAATATCTAAACATATATCTCAAGTTGGCAAGGTGCTTTATTCTTTGTAGGCATTTTTTTAAAATTTTCTATAATTTGATATCTTTTTTAAATTTCTAAGGGTTTGGACTATTTAAATATTTCATTATAGCCAACTAGAAATATTTTAAGGTGATGAAAATCATAAAATTGTATTTCAAATTGAATTAGGGACATTGGAAACCAATACCTTAGTGATAAACTATAGGCTCATCCTCATAGCTATTATCATTAATGAAAAATGAATTTAGTTCTAGATCCAAATTTCTATTATTGTTTGTATCATACCATTTTGCTTCGTTAGCCCATAGGGTGGCTGAGTAAAGGAGAATGACAATATTTATTGACTTAACATAATTTTTTATGCCATTTAATCAAGAGGCACATTTTCCTTTCGTAAATAAATTTAAGACCATCATACACCATGGTGATGTAAACAAAAAATAAATTCCCTTTTATTTTCCATCCTTCTATAGTTTTTCATTGAAATTCAAATATCATGAAAAAACGTAATTGTGGTTTCATGCATTTTTTAATGTGATCAGCAAATGTGGAATTTGGCAATGAAAATTTTTCATTTTGTTGTTTTTATTTATGTAAGTCTCAAGAGCATCTAAACAAAATCATAGAGGAAAATGGAATAACATAGGAACAATAAGAAAGAAAAAAATATTATAGACCTAGAAAAGGGTGGCATTCAAATAGTTTTAATGATGTTTGTTGTAGCTAAACAAAACAAGAGAATTTCCACAAAGTGGAGAAATTATCGCTACACATACTACTGGCCTAGATGTGAGCCTCATTATTTTCATTTTTGCAGTTTTGTTATTTCTTTGGAAGCTTAGATTTACCATAGTAGTAAAATACACCACTTGAATAGAACATGTTATGATCTGTCAAAATGATATGTTTCAATTCACGGCCTCTTTGTGCTTATCATATGTTAAGGTGTTCATCTAGGATGTTGATACACAACCAAACAGTCCGGTTTCTCTTGGGGTAGTGGATTCTCCTCCATATTTGGTTTGAATTATTTTTCATTTCTTTAAATAAATTATGGTTTTTTTAAAATCATGCTTGTTTAAAAACATTGAAATATATTCTTAGATCTTTTATGCACCTAAACATTTTTAAAAAATTTGGATGCGACCTTCAATTCGGAAAAAACATTAGGCATATATTTCACATCCAATTTATCCTCTAATTTCATGAGCATGGATTAATTGTACATATCTATTCCTCTGTAATTAAAGTACATTATTTCACATGAGTTTAGGTGGAATATTACATCTGCTCCAGTTTTTTCATATTTGGTTCAACATTGCAACTCCTCATATGAATACAATAAATATGAGGTGACATAAATGGAAAATAGGTTGAGGAGTTACATTATGGGAAAGATGAAATATCCGATCGATAATCAAGTGACTGGTTTATGTCTAATATTTGCGGGTATTCTGACGTGTTAGATAGATCTTTTGGGGGCTACAATAAAAAAGTTTAACCATACATGCAAGAGGGTGTTGCAATTAGTTCCAATGATTCATTATTTACAGTTTTTTTTGGTTGGTTTAAATAATATGTTTACTCCTATTTCAGGGAATGAGAAAAATCATGAAACATATGTCAGTAAGAAAAATCTCTCGTGCTTAGTGAAAATACCACGGCACTTTGACAACAAAATTAGAACTCAAATTTGAATTTTTCTGAGTTGCAATTGGATTAGAAAAGCCAAAGCACGGACTTCATCAAATCAACCATATATATGAAGCAGGTAGCATGCTTATATATCTTGGCAAGTATTTTAATGGATTATATTTTTTTTTAGCATCTAGTACATCTACTTTAGTCTTTTGAAAATTGATTCTTATTCTTACTCTCTTGTATATTTGATATGGGATTTTGTGCAGGACAACAAAGAACAAATGATAGAGAGGATGAAGGATTCAAGGTAGGAAGATAGGTCATTTCATTAGGAAATCAAGTCCAAACGACAAGAGATGGAGCCAATGTAGTTGACCTTGAACATAGTAAAGAACACAACCCCTATTGAAGAATTTTATGAGAGGGTATACTTGTATGGAAAGGATTTCCTTTAAATCATTAAGGATCATATGAGTTTCTATTTTATTGGTTGTTAATAATGAACTTCATAATTTTTGAAAATAGATATACCATATGCAATATAGAATTGAGCATGAGAGTATGCCTTTACGGAAATAAAAACAAATGTTTTGTAATATGAAATTGTTGAACCTTTGTCGCGATCAACTATGTGCAAGTATAGGATATTATTCTGATCTTCAAAAGGAATTTATCCACAATGTTAAAATTCAGCAACATAGTGAGATAATTCATTGAGATTAATCACATTTGGTTTCTTCAATCATTGAAGTATCTATAAAACAATTTCTATATTTCTAAAGCTTCTCGGTCAAGGACTGAATTCCCTGAAAAAGAAATATTTTAAAGAGAAAAAGAATGTGCATGCCATTGAAAGATAATTTGGTGCCTTGAACTTTTATTAGAGGCAATTCCAAGATTAATGGAATGATGAATATTATCTTAGGAAAGAAACCTACGAAGCAATGAAGGGTCTAAAAAAACAGGAGTACAAGCTGGTAAGAAAATCACACTTTTCTAGATTGGCTTACTGGACATTGTAAGATAGTGTTAACTAATGTCAGAATTTTTTTCCTATTTTTATTGTGCAAAAAAAAAAAAGAGATCAACAAGAACAAAATTCATCATTTATTTTTTTGTCTTTTGGTTATAATGGAAAATTATATCCACACTATATCGAAATGTATGAATTTTGAAAGTCATGTTGTGGTGTTCTTTTACCTATCAAAATTGAGTTATTTATTCAACATATATTTTATAAATTTTTGAGAGTTATGACCAACCAATATCAATATTTGAAACTGCTAGGAATATTCATGACATGTGTAGGTTTATGAAGAATTAATGGCAATGGCAATTATAATGACCTCCAATAATATTAGAACAATTAACATAGTTTTGGATATTCTTGAATTAGTTAAAAACATGTAGATGGTTAGATGTTTTTATGTTTGGTTGGGAGATCATTTTTATAGGGAAATTTCTCAAGCTAGGTGTCATGAGCACACCATTCGTAGAAAATGGCATGGAAATAATTTTATTTCCGTTCAAATTGTATTTTATGATAGGCTCCATCATTTATCATATAATAGACTGATTTATGTGCACAATAAGATTTGGAGTGTTTCTAGTCTTGAACATGGGAAAATGTATCCACTCATATCAAGGTCATTGGTTATGCCTTGAGGTGCCAAATTTTCTCGAAGGTTCACAGATAGCTTGGTCATATAGTATTGGCATCCTCTTGTTTATTTCTTTTTGGAAGTAAATAATATAAGGACTTCTGAAATTTAAGAGCCTCTCATGAGCTCATTACTTCTGTAGCAAAGATCATTGCAACATTTACATTCTAGTTGACTTTTCTTGTAATTTAAGGCTGATGCACATAGTTTGATTTGAATATTTTGTGGATATATAAATATTTAGATATTGGTAGCCCCTAATATCAAAGCCAATGATATTTTCTTAATGTTCCAAATAGTTAATGTGTAAGATTTTCTTTTAAAAAAAAAATCCATTTCATTTTTTTTAAACATTCACAACCAATATGAAGCACATGATGTCAAGGTCGAGATGTTTCTAAAGGAATATCCAATTGAAAATTTTTCTTTTCATGTCACATCAAGAAAGGGAAAGGAGATGCCTTAGTTCATAGCTTTGGCATGTTTGTGTTGGACCGCCTTTGTCCTTACATAGTGTTGGGAGCAAGGTTTTTTATTTTCCACAGGATTAGAGTGAGTAGTTGAGATTTTTGCTCACTAATTTTTAATTTGCAATCTTATTTTGTATACCAGTCACTAAAAATAATGAATTCTTATCATATTTTCATTATAAAATGTTACCCCAGTATTTTAAATTATTAATGTTACATAATGAAACTGATCATAATAAATGTGATTTCAAGTAGTTTCTTCAACAATAAGGACGTTGATTCTCATATATCCAATTATCTGAATCTTCCAACTCAATTAATATGCCAACTTCACAATGTCACAATGCATGTGAGTTCTCTGCATTTCATGCTTGCTTTGTTTGTGAACACTTTTATTCATATCGTTATATTTACAATTTAAAATTTAATAAAAACCGTATTCAATGCAAGGAAGATGTGGAAACAGGTGAAGTATATTCTCAAATGACATTTCAACCTCTTAATGTTGCAAGACATTTTCAATTTGATTATGTTTTCTTTGTTGTAATTGTCAATTTTGGTGAGAAATTCTTTGGTACTATTTCCATTTGTGCAGGGAACTAAAAATTGATGATATTGTGCAACAAAAGCAAAAATATTGTTATCTTTGTTTTGACCTCATCACACCAAGAAAGCAACCGAATAATTACTTTTTTTAAAATTTTGACAGGAAGTAACACTAGCACCGATGACAAGTTTTATGTGCGATGTCGCATTGCAGAAAATGTTTGTCCTCCACTTATGTGATTCTATTTTCCCATATTTGCACTTCTATTTGTGATTTCATAAATAATTTCTTAGAATTTTAGACTTTTTTTAAGAGAATACTGCATTATTTGAACGAGAAAAAGGTAAGGGTATTTGTCATATTTGTCTCCTATTAAGTTTTGTTATTGTTTTCTTCAATTTTATTTTTTTTGGGGAAAGATTTTAATCAACAGCCACCTTCCCAGGAACTAACAACCAAGGATATTCATGAAAATGAATGAAAATTTCGGCATATATTTCAGGGTAAGTTATAACAATTATTTGAATGTTGTTTTGGAATAAAAGTGGATATTGAATATGTAATTATGTGTGGTTTCTTTTGATACTCTTATATCATTGCAATGCATTTTGAAATGTATACGTGTAGTGCATATATCAAATTTGTTGCCACATTTGAGCTCATATGTGGTAGATCTATTTTAAAATTCTTGTTAATGGTGTTAGTAGCTTCCCGTACACTCTAAAAAGTATCTAATATAGATTGTCTCCAATTAATTTACCTTTTAATGGGGAGACAACATGTTTAGTTTTTCTCTGGATATAATTTGTTGGATTTTGGGAATTGGATTCATTTTCCCCTGGAATAGTACACTCACAATTGAATATTGGTACATCGAAGCTATATTCCTGGTTATTATCATAATTTAAAAATCCTTGTCTTATCATTTATTAGTTTCTTGTTGTAATCTTGTGTGATAAATACTTTGATCCACCCATTATATTTCTATTGTTTCTTAAACATAACTAGAGGAAACGATACAACTATAAAAGTGTAGCATGGGACATTGTTAGTAGAAATTTCCAGCTCTGTTGTGTTTGATTATGTTGGATAAAATAAAAATTGCAATGTACCATAAGCATGGGGATTCAAAATATTGGGATATAAATATGTGCTTCTATTTGCAAGTATTACTTTAGTTGAAGATAACATTTCATCAACAAATGTTGTGCACTGAGAACATGGTATATACAAAATTTATTACCATCGTGACTTTTTATTTTCTTTGTTTATACAGGTGATCTTGCCAGATAGTGGTCACTCTTTCCCAACTGAAGAAAACTTGTTCGAGTTTCTTACATTTATGTGGAAAATGGCATTAAAAATATTGATTATTTTGAGTTATATATCATATAAATACTTTATAGTCTACTTTTGTTTATATTCCAGTGTTTATCGAGTTTCATGTCTTATACCCTGCAGTGTATCTTCTTCTTTTTTTTTTTGAAAATGAACTAAGTATTGATGGTAAGAATCAAGAATTGAAGAAAGATGAGAAGAATAGGGCTGGAGCGATAAATTTCAAATTAAAGACAGAGATAAGAGAATTAGTCAACTAGTGGTACATGTAGAGCCAATATCCCACATAAGACACACACATAGAGACTAATGGTTAAGTCTTTAGAGTTGGTGAATTCACCTACAATGCATTGGAAAAACAAACATAATGTTTTGAAGTGATGAAACAATATTTCTTGTGTAAATTGTACTCCAACTTATATTAAGTTGGAAAATAATATTGTAATACTTGACATTTTATTTAATATAATTTATGTGGTTTGAATTATTTATAGTTTCACTCCATATTACTTAGTATTGTAATTAAGATATGTAACCTTATGTTTTCATATTAGATGAACATGTACATTGTATGACATTTTTTTTTTATTTAGTTGCAAAATCATAGTAATTAATTTTTGTTTATTAATAACGAACACATAAAATCAAATATAAAAGTACTAAATTAGTTTCTTATGATGATTAAAGATGAACACCAATAAAATTAATATACGACTAAATTAGTTGCTTATGAGGATTATTAATGAAAATAGATAAAATGAATATAAACTACTAAAGTAGTAATTTATATAATGAATATGAAACTACCAAAACAAGATAAATTACTACTACAAATGAGAAATTTGTGATTACAAATGATGACTAAATGTTTTCGCATATGCAGCTATTAGTAGCTAATTTACAGTATTTTATAACACGACTAAAATTTAGTCATATTTCTTTGGTCATTAATTGGTTCCAAATGATGGCTAAAATTTGCATATATACGATACTAGTAGCTAATATTTAGTATCTTATAATACAACCAAATTTTTGGCCATATTTCAATTAAAAATCATGAGAGTAGAGATGCACAGGAATAACACACAAAAAAAGATAATTGTATTACTGCACAAAAAAGAAATAGAGATTACATACGTATATATAGTTGAACTCAGATCCAACTAATTCTAATCTTAGAGAGAGAAGTTGAGAGAATCTCTCAACTTCTTAAACAAACCCAAACCAAAATAAGTAAGCATAATCCTAAAAAATCCTAATACCCTCCCTTAATGCTTACTTTACAAAACATATAATACTTAATCACAATTACAAAAGAATTACAAAACTTTGAACTTTCGTCTCTTTGTCTGATCTGGTCTTCATCAACAACTCTTCCCACTCTGAAATCTTCTGGACTCCGCTCTTTCTTTATCCACATATTCAAGCATACCTTCCAACTCATTTAAAGTACATCTACTTCTGACCAGCAATGCTGAATTTGTAAGATTAAAACTTCTTGACACCCACGAAGAAGAGTCTCGATACTGAACTACCCTATTGAAATATTTCCATCTATGAAATAACCCCGAAGAATAAATTTCAACAGTCGTATAGGAAAATATTGCAGGTACATGATATAATTAGCGATCAATCCTACAAAGTGACCTTTACACACAAGGATCTCATTGTATAACCTGTAACTAATGCTCTTGAAGCCCGAAGCACAACAAGACCCATCAGCATATAAAAATTTCACACAATCAAATTAGCCAATTGTTCTCTCGACACTGAAGAACGTCGAGAATGACTAATTTAAATAATGCTAATTTGTGCAATAATTGGTTCTGCACTACACAAATCTCACAACAAAAAATATAAACTTAAACCCCACACTATAATGATATATTACACACCACACCACACACTTTCTCATCACATCACAAAATGTTATTTAGAAAAGTTTGAGAGATGGTTCAGAAGGTTCATTGTCACTTGAGGAGTCTTCAAATATAGCATGAGGTGAATCTTCTGAAAATGCTACATAGTTTGATTTTTTCAATCTTCCATTCAAAATATCTTGAGCCCGGATTTTGCAATTGAACGTTGTATGTCCATATTTATGACAATAGAAGCATTCAATATTATTTTTATTCACCCTTCCCTTGGATAATAGTGCAAGTTCATTGTGTAAACTAGCCTCTGTGTCACCTATCCTCTTTTCTTCTGCCATAAGAGCTGCTATCATTTCATCAAGTGATTGAAGTGACATTTGACTTAGAGTAAATATGGCATTATTATATTTTGAAGAAAAGCTATTTAATAAAATCTCCTTTGCATCATCGTCATCTACTTTAGAATTAATTTCTGACAATTGTCTCATCAAAGCTCTTAACTCATTTATGTGTGTTGACAATGATGTCTCACTATCCATTTGGAGTTTAAACAATTGTAGCTTTAAGAAAAAAATTTCATTAACATCTTTTGCCCCAAATACCTTATTCATTTCTTCCCATATTTCTGCAGAAGATTTATGTAAGTCAATAAGATGTAGCTGGGAATCTGCAAGTGATATTCCAAGGATAGAATTGGCTATTTCCTCTCTTTTTTCCCATTCAATTAACCGTTTAGCATCTGTAGGTGCTTTTTCTGAGCCTTCTACAATATTCCACAGATTCATACTCATCATTTGCAGCTGAAATTTTACCTTGCAAGTGTAAAAAATAAAGCCATTAAACTTTTCCAATGCAATAGGCTCCATGTTGGAAATAAAATCTTCTTTTTCTTTTTTTTAAGAAAAAATTTTTTAGCGGATTAAATCTCCAAAATCTAATACAATATTATCATAATAAAAATAAACTGCCAAATGTTAGTTAAGCAATTGTGGAGTCCAAGCCAGCAATATTAAAACACACCCAAGGTGAAGAGCTACCATGGGAGCTGTCCAGGAAAACTATGATCTTTCACCTAAAATTCCATGGCCAAGCAAAAAGAAAAAAAAAAAACGCGGATTTGATATACGAATTTGACCTCCGAATGTTGAACGCAATTCTAGAAGCTTCAGACAATGATGGAATATTCTTAGGAAGCTGGAAGAATAATTGGGTATGTTGAGAGACTTTCCATTGAGTAGAAAAATATGTTGGTTGGGCGTGTCACTCTGCGTTTGCTGAGAAAAATTATTGCTTTCATAGAGGACAGGGAGGCAGATGGGATGATCAATTCCAGTTTCTCTGATACCAAATTAAAAATCCTGAGAGCAGATATGCACATGAATAACACACAAAAAAGGATAATTGTATTACTGCACATAAAATCAATAGAGATTACATACGTGTATATAGTTGAAGTCAGATCCAACTAATTATAGTATGAGAGAGAGAAGTTGATAAAATCTCTCAACTTCCTCAACAAACCCAAACCAAACTAAGTAAGAATAATCCTAAAAAATCCTAATAATTTCTTTGGTCATTAATTAGTTTCTCGAGTGATCATTTAGTAATTTATTTTGTTGTATATTCGATCATTAATTGTGGAAATTAATGACCAAATCAATGATTAAAACAATGACCAAATCAATCACTAAATTAATGACCAAATATACTGCTAGACAACAAAATTGAGACAGCCAATTAATAACTCAGATAAAAACGACTAAAAGTTGGTAACGTTATAAGATACTGTAAATTAGCTACTATTGGTCACCCACCGAAAAATAGTAGTTTATATACAAATTTTAGTCATTTTCTTAGTAACTAATTAGCTACTTCACTAGTACAGTATGAGATATTAGTGAATACACGACTGAAAAATTTACTCACCACAATTATTTCAAGTGAATTACTACTAAATTTCAGTAATTTTAAGTGACCTAACTAAAAACGACTAACTTAAACAAGTAATTTAGTGTAGGGATAAAATATATGACTAGATAATAAGTGACCCAACTAAATGTGACTAACTTAAATGAATAATATAGTTTAGGTCTAAAATATATTACAATGTAATAAATGAACAAATTAAAAATGATTAAACCTAAATTACTACTATTGTCCAAGAATACAAATATGGCCAACTAACAAGTACAAGAAGTATATTAATTAGTAATTTAAGCTAATCATTTTTAATTGTGTCACTACAAAAATGAAAAAAATCAGTTTTGATATTGAAGTGTCACATTTCACTAAATTTTAACACTACAAATAGATTCAGACCCCTTTAAGGGTTTTCTGAATCAATATGCAATGATAAAATTTAGAGACAAAATGGTCTCCATAAACAATGTTAAACTTATACATCTAAAGTTTTGATAATTATTTTAATCCTCACGATATGGAGATTGATTTAATGACTTGGGCCAATGTTGGGTTTGGGATAGGTGAAACCGTTAATTCATATACATTAGGAAATGAGAGGCACACGTTCCAACACATTTTAGTTTTTATTTGTTTTTTTTTAAGTTTGGAGAAATACTTTAATCCTTGCAACATTTAATAACTTGCCCAAATGTTGGGTTTGGGAGAGGGGAAACCCTTAACTCACATACGTTAGGAAATGAGATGAATTTCACACATTCCACTCATTTTTGTTTTTATTTTTTCTTTCCTAAAATAGTATAAGAGAAAGGATGTCAGTGTGATGCATCTTCCCTCGTTGAATGATTGGCATTTACTATGGTTTATATCAATGTTTTTCTTATTTCTTACAAAACCTAAATTAGCGCTATGTACCACAGAACAATATAATGTCTGAATCGTGACTTTTTATCATTATTATATGTGTTAGTGTGTTTGGTGCACGCATGTAAAAAATCACACCAGCTTAAGGGGTGTGGTTTACCCTCTTAAGTTATTGGTGATAGGAAGAAAAAATATGGAGTCAAGAAAGTTAATGGAACATGCTAGAACATAAACATACTAGAGAGAGGAATAGCATGCATATTCAAACATAAAAAATAAACTAAAACTAAAAAAAATAAGACAAAAGCTCTAAGCAGAGTCAAACAACTGCAATAATCCAAACGACGATGCTTACATCCCCTCTTTTTGATTGTTGGTAGGAAATGAGGATGAAACTTTAACCCACTTGCTAGGGGACCCTTAGAACTTGGGGTTCTAAGTCTCGATGCAAGGATGTCTTTAACTCGAAGCTTGCCTTGGCGCAAAGTCTCCCTCTCTCTACTATGGTGGACTAAATTTTTTTGATGACCAACAATCGAGTCCCCTCTATCTCTTCTCCAGATCACACATTGTTGGTATTGCTTGGGGAAATTATGGCCGCCATAAAAATGTGCTCTCAAGTTGTTCATCTCTTGTTGGTCTTTTATAGGAGAATTCAAATACTCCTTCCCTATCTTGGTACATTGTGGATGGTGACCCAAGAGAGGGGGATGATTCAATTGTGTGCTCCCTTGATGTCCTAAGGAGGCTTGGGTGGTTGTCCGTAGGCAGCTTCAAGTGTGGAATCAATGTCCTAGAGTGTGCTTTTTTTGGTCCTGAAAAGTGACTTCCGCCACTCCCAGGATTGCGCACTTTTTGGGTCAAAATTCTCACAAAGGCAATCTTATCGAAGGATTTTGCACACAAAATCATTTATGACTTGCTCAAATTTGATTTTTGCTCAAACCTTAGAGATTTTAAATACTTTCTAGATTCTCTAATGTCTCTCAGCCCTGTAAATGCTTCTGCCTAACATTAAATAATGTCGTCTTTTATTGTACAATTTTCTAGTGTTAACAGTTTCCCTTAATGTGTGAGGTCTAGGAAGAACTGTATAGAAGAAATACATTATAGTTTATTTTTTATATATTGTGTGTAGAGAGAGAGAGAGAGACCTGCATGTAGCTTGGAATTGGAGACACCCTGCATCAGTTCGAAGAATGACCATATCCTGTGGGACCCCTGTAAGCAAATATAGTACAATATATACAAATTTTCTATAAGGCAGGCATGTCCCATGCTCGTAATGTTGTGGCTAGTTAAACAAATCTATTTGATAGATACATGTTATGTCTTGTGTCGC
This sequence comes from Pinus albicaulis, assembly GCA_034641835.2. Taxonomy (NCBI): domain Eukaryota; kingdom Viridiplantae; phylum Streptophyta; class Pinopsida; order Pinales; family Pinaceae; genus Pinus; species Pinus albicaulis. Next base: position 603,754,111 of record CM076579.1, on the reverse strand, counting down.
TAATATGCTAGTGATCTGTTGGTTGATGATGATGACTGTTGATGCCCTTAGGGGCGTTTTTTCTTAGCCAATAGGTGGAATTGGTACCCATATGTGTAAACTTGGTATGGAATATAACTACACATTGTACCCATAGGTGTTGGCTGGGACCTTCCCATGAAAGAATTTCTAACAAAGATTCTTATGAAGGCACGGATATTCGACGAATTTGATTTGATCAAAGTGCAATGGTTTTAAGGTACGATACCATCTTGGCATGAAAGCTTGTGTTGTAGTCGAATGTCAGAAGGATCGATGACATTTGTGGGAAATTATGTCTCTCACGGTGCCACCTGAGGATGCCCATTTTATGGTGAGGGGCGATCCAAAGTACCTCTTCCTTTTTGGAAAATGGTTGTTGGAGTCGACAAAAAGTAAGCCTCAACCGAACGAGGGGGTCGCTTAGATGAAGGATCAAGATACTCAATGTGATGGGTGTAACATATGCATGGTGGTGAGGAGTGATTGAAAACTAATGATGGGGATTCAGTGGCCCAAGGTCAGAGTATGAAAAGTAGCTTGGCGGTAGTCGTAACTATTTCTGATGGGGAAATCCCTCGAGTCAGTAGGACTTCCACGGTGAGTATAAAATTGTTATGAATGTCATGGTGGCTTTTGTGTGAGGGTGTGATACCTTGACCAAGGGTATTCAAGGAGTGCTGCTATGGGAGAAAAAATGAATGAGTGGGTGGGGGACATAGTGCACCGTTTGCGGTCTTTGTACACCTACCAAAAGAATAAAATAATATGGTTTTTTTTGTACAAAACATAGAGACGGGTGCCTCAAAACATGAAATTTTTCCCTCATTGATGACACGATGAAGGTGTTTTCCTGAGGGTGGGGGGCCCATTGGTTGGTTTTATGTCTAAGGTTGATGAAGCAAATTAAAAAGTATCACATATGGGATTATGCTGATGGAGGTATGGTGGGCCAAATGTGAGGTGTGGTAGTGCGATTTTGGTCTGCTTGTACAACCTGACCATCCGGGAAAAGGGTTTTATTTTGTATGGTAAAATTTGACCTTATGAAGAGTGGATGGATGGGCATGAGGTGCTTCCTGGACTAAATTTGTATGGCCATGGTGCCACTTTTGTTGTGATATATGGTCTACTATGGGTGACGAGCGACATGGAAAGGAGGCACTACTGACTAATGAGGATGTTTATCATGTGCACGATAAGGTGATGATAAAAATAGTCAGATATGTGGAACCTATGGTTGATTTATCATGGAAAAATGATGTCAAGATATGCAGATTTTTCTAGGACTCTACAATACTAGGGGTAGAATGATACCTACTATGGAACTTTCAGTAGATGGAGATGTGGAAGCTTTTCCAGTTTTCCTGCAAAAACAACTACCTCAAGTGAAAGCATCTTCTTTATCAAATTTTATTGAAATTCATGAGCTTTAAAAAAGAAGATGAGAGAGGGCATACCATTTGGTGCTGAAATTTTATTTTTTCTGGAGTGTGAATGTTTGGCATGGCCTCTGTTCGTTACGGAGTGCTGATCACAGTGCTGCTTTCTGTTCGTAGAACGGACCCTCTGATTTTTCGTTATGGTCCTCCAAATTTTTTGAAAAGGGCGATATATAGGTGACTATGGCCCTAATTCAGTTCATTTGTACTTGTTGAGTTCTTAAGAGGTCAAAGGATTTTGCAGAGTAGTTCTTGCCATTATGGTCAGCCTGAGCACCAGGGATTAGTGATATCATGCCCAAGTAACCTCCATGATGTCCTGCACTTTAATTTTTTCAGTCTGAGGGTGTCAGGGTCCATACAAAATTGGTTTGTATGGATTTTGAGTAATTTTTACCCTAGATTGCGTGGGTGATTAGGGTAAGATCATGCCCACTATGCATGTTTTCTAGGGTTTTGCATTCTAGTTTAGAATATTGTTAGCTATGCAATCAGCTGTTTGGTTTTGACACCTTGGTACATGTGTAAATGTACTATAGTCAAATTTTCTGCTTAATCTTTTCTCACACAAATATTTTCGAAATATATGTGAATCTCTTGTCTCAAATGTTTGGTTTAGCTATGACAATACTAACTCGGAATCGAGGTAGACAGGCATATGGGGTATGCCCTGATGGAGGGTGTCACACATAAGTCTGATGACGACATCATATTCTGCTTGATTGTTTGTTGTTGAACCAATGTGCACACCATTTTTGTAGAGTGGTGATCAGTCAGGGTGATAGATGACCCAGGCAGCTGCTGCTAAAATTTGAGACCATCTTGATGCTCCATCAGCAAATCCAAAATAAGATTCGGGTTGGTATTCCATTGCAGAACTCGAGTGTGTTTTGTAATACTACTTTTGGTTAAAAATTTAAAGTGGTTGGGTTTGTGTACGTTGGCTCTAGGGCAGGGCCAGCTTGGCCCTCATGGGTAGAACTTCTTGAGGTAAAGGACGTTGACGGGGTTGCTAAGGCATGCCCCATCCAGTTTCATCAAGATGTATGCCCCCTGATGGAGGCAATGTTTTACGATGTAGGGTCGTTTCCATAAGGTTTTGAACTTTCCTAGCCCTAGGGATTCTTTTGTGACATCATAGTGGAGGACTAGTTCTCCCTCGGTGAATGAGCGAGGATTGATGTGGTGGCACAATGATTCTTTCAACCTTTTCTTATGGGGCTCATTGTGTTGCAGTGGCTACCATTAGCTTTCGTCAACGAGATCTAGTTATGCTAGGCATTGTTCTATATGTTGGGTATCATTGAGGAGTTCGATAGCGGCATGAAAATTCAAGATCTCGTGGAAATAAAAGAAAAAGCGCAAGGTACCTTGACTGTTTGTGATAGGAATAAGGTGGAAATCTTGGGACGTGGGGGCAGCTAAAAGCATATTTCCAATATGCGATGATACAAATCATATGTGGTGCGTCATGTCGTCAGCGTTTAGTGGGGGAAGAATCTTCGTGATGGGAGTTTGCATAAGCACAATGTTGGGTTCCCTACTAGGATGGTCAATTTCTTGTGGGTGGAAATTGTGCTTGGTGCAGAGGTGCCTAAATTTTTCCATTAGTGAGAATACCTCTCACTCATGGTTATTGCCAATGAAAATGATGCATGGTATGACTATGCCAACTAAGTACATTGTATGTGAATCAACACTACTCGTTGTCCCCGATGTGGATGCTTAGAAATGATATGTTGTAGAAGAGGTGTTTTTATACTTCCACTTTCATGTTGTTGTCTTGGGTGTGTCTAAATCTTTGGGGGAGTGTAGATTTAACACTGCTCTTTCCGCTCTTAGGTTGGGGAGATGTGCACATTTAATCGTATGGTGAAAGTGTGAACAAATTCGGCAATAGGTATGCGTGATCTTCTCTTGGGTAGAGAGAAGTCTCTGTGGCAGAGAAGAGATTGTGTGAAAATTGCTTGCGAGGGGATTTAGTTCTTTGAATTGAATGAGCTAGTGGTAATTTAGGTCGCATAGTCTGCATATTATCCTAGGCTGGTCCTGGGTCATGCATGGTTGGTGTGTCATCCTAGTTTTCCCATCATGCCCATGTGGATGTGCTGTCGCTGGCCTAGGGGTGATGTCATTTATTTATTATTTGAGCTCTTCGTATTATTTATTCTCTATTCTATGAATCATATCAATGAGGGGAAAAATTCATGGGATATAAGTACAATGTTTTCCACAGTGATTGCGCTAAAATACAGGGGAAAATAGCCTAGATATGGGGGTCCAGTCGTGCTCAGTTTGTGGTGTGGCAGTGTACTAGCATCGTAACACTGGTAGATTAGGTGAAATGGTGACCATATGATTGGGCATTTTGCATAACGCGCATGTTGGTATTATTTGTAGAGAGTGGTTGGGGGTAACTAGGGGTTCCCTGATTGGTCACTTTTCAGCTAACAAGAGTAGGACAGATATGCTCACCACATATTCTTGGGTTGTCGATTTGTTCATATATTCCGAGTCTGTGCCATCTTTTTCGGAGAGGCGGACTATGGCTGAGCGTAAACTAGCCAGTGCTAAGTGGAATCAGGATATGTAGTGATAATTTTCCAGAAGGTGGTTGTTGGCGCATAAAGGACATGTGAATTTTGTTTCCCTTAATCCAACATAGTAAACACGTTCTATAGGATACCATCTATGGATGATTTCTAGGGCTACACATTCCTCGAGGAAGTGACCATGTTCATCGTATAATGTGCAGCGTATGATAGGAGGGGGCATGATTGAGAGTCTTTCTGGTGCTCGTCATTCCTCCTATAGGTATAGGATGATACGAGGTTCATCTCTATTAGACTGGGTGCTCAGATCCTCTTGATAGGATTTCTCGATGGCGTGTAAGACGTCCCTATATCACAGAATCTCTGGGAAATGATGGGTATAGTGCCCATAATTGCTGCAGATAGTGCATGCGTGATTGGTATGCAAGTTTTTGCCTTTACCTTTGGTAGGTTCCTTTTTATAGGAACGTGGCGTCGCAATGTCTGCCTCAGAGCCGAGGAGTGGTTTTAATTTTCCCAGCTCTGGGAAGATATGGGTAGGGTGTCCTATTACGTCGCATATGGTGCAAATTGGTGATTCCCATTATATGGAGGGATTTTCTAGCTTCTTACCTCTTCTCTCGGTTTTATTAGCCTTAATCATTGGTTTTGCAATGGTAATTTCCTTTGCAAGGATTTTTTTGACCGTTTCCTGAATGGGTGGGGCCTCCTTGGGACTGAGGGGCTTTAATCCTCTGGCAGTGATGTGTGTGGCTTTTGTCCCAGTAGGGGGAATGAGATAGAAAACTGTTATTGCAAACGAAATGTTTGGTAGCACCACTATTTCCAAAACCTTCTGGGAGACAAAACCAACTAGGGGGTAGAGGAAATGGGTTTGGTAAATGGTGTAGGCTAAGAGGCTGTCATGGCCGAGGACTCAGCATCATTACTGCTTGTTTCCATGTCTTGAGTCGCTTCGGTGTTTGATGTGGACATCATGCACACTAGATCTCCTATGACATTGGGTTATGACTCAAGTATAATGGGGGGATCTCCCAGGAATGATCCTAGGACAGACAAAGGCTTGAACTGGCTAGGGCCATATTCTTGGTATCGTGAATGCGTGGCTAAGGATATATTTACATAGGGCAGAATTGCATCAGTTTTTTTTAGGGGTCGTTTCTCGCTATGCGTCAATTGGTCAACAATAATGATGTGGTTCTCGTGGGGAAACATCATAATGTGGAAGATGGAGGAGGCTATGGCTGACAAGGCATATATATAACTCTGACCGAGTATATTATAGTCCAAGTGAGCATCCAAGACTTCAATGTATATAAGGACTATCTTTCCAACATAAGCATACTGGGATGTTTTGGCAGATACAGTTGGGGATTTAAGGATGACCATCGTATGCTCTAAGTGTGATGACTGATGGTTTTAGTTCGAGAGACCCTAACTTCTCCCAACCATTTTTTGACATGATGCACATGGATGCACCCTCATAAATGAGACATCAGTGAATGGTGATATTTTGGACCGACACTGGTATATGAAAGGTGACCATCGAAGGAAGCCTAGGGGTGGCTTTGTCTAATTCAAAATCCATTAGGCACATATCGGCATGGTCGATGGCGCCTAACGCAGAAATCAAGGCTTTCCATTGTTTTGGGCATGACTGCAATACTTCCAAATATGACATAGCAGCGGTAGGTTGGGCTAGATCATCCACGATGCTATAATTATGGGCCACTCTGGAATAGTTTCCTTCTTGCCTATTTCGTCCCTTATCCATATTTTTCAATGGTTCAATAGGCATCTTTGAAATGGTCAAAGGTGCAGTTGGTGCACTGGTACTAGCCCCTGACACATTGGTGTCTGGTGGGGTATCATAATTTTGATTCCGTGTTTGAAAAAACATCTCTTCGCGAATCATGTAGATTTTGTGGCTATTTTTTCCAGAGTCGTCAACATTTTGTTACTTGCTAACTATCCCTTGATGGGGGAAATCTTCCTACATCACAGCTGTCTGCTGGGAATATCCTCCTTGACCTTTGTTACTCTGCAGCTTCTTTAGGTTAGGGAGATAAGGAGAGTGGTGAGTGTAATGGTCGTACTCACCACATATTGAACAAGAGTTGTTTGTTCGAAGGGGCGGCCTTTTTCTCTGTCATTGGGCATTTCTTGGCTCCTGGTTTTTATTTTGGTTCTAGTTACCTCCAACCTGAGATCGTGGAGGGCATTGCTGGTTGTTTCCCTCCTATCCAGGATTCCCTTTGGGCTTGTATTTTCCTTTTTTCTTAACCACATTAGGAGGATAGTGCTCCTGGTTATATGGTTGACGTGGTTGGTTTTGGGAAGGCTGCAAAAAGTTCACCTGTGCATTATTCTGCATAGGTGAGTCTTGTGCCGGGGACTGAGCATAACACGGTCCCTGGTTTGCAACTGGTTGTTGGGGGGGAGCTCTTCCGTCAGTATATCTATTTTTGTACTGGGTCCCTTGAGCCAGAGGATAGGGTCCTCCATGGTGATACGACGACACCCTACTAGTCAAATTTTGTGGAGGCATATGATGAGTTTGAAAAATAGGTTGTGGTATGTTCTTGGTAGAATCATACGTGTAGCCAAGGTTTTGACTACTACTACCTGGGTTGCTTTTGGTCAATGACCCAATTAAACCTTCTGCAAAGTTTGACGCACCTAGAAATTATTTATAAGTTTCCAGGCACGAGGCATTCAATAAGATATTGTAAATATATCCCAACTGTGTATAAATCAGCTCGAGTTGTTGGGCCTTGTTGATGGCATCCTCTTCAGATATGGGCCTTTGTTTCATCACATCCTTCGAAATATCTGCAGTGAGAAGTTTTAGGAATAGGTATAATAGTACCCGATTGTCGAGTTTGGCTTTACATAAACTACGATGCTGCTGCCATTCGTGGAGATGGTCTCAGATATGGATAATCGGGGTTTGCCTAATGTGTGTCAGTAATTCCATTCCAAAATCATGGTGGATGGGTAACTGAAAATATATTAGGAATGCAGTGGTGAGGGTGCTAAAGGTTCCATGTGTAGTAAAGGGTTGCTGCACATACCATTTCGCTGCTACTCCTGTTAGAGTGCGTTGAAAGAGTCTTAGTTGAATAGTGTTGTCAATGATACTATTCAATGAGAACCACAGGTGGAAAGCCATGACATGATTTCCTGGGTATTTTGCTTTCTTTCCTTCAAAATTTGGAATGTCTGAAGGGATCTTCGTGGGCATGGGAGGTGATATACGGTTGTGTGCAATGGGCTCATTCGTCAACTTAGTTAAATCTGGTAGATTCAACGAAGCTAAAAAAGGTGACTACGAGGTTGTAACCACTGCAACTTGTGAAAACACACTATTTTGGTTAGGAGGAGGGTTATTCTATGACATACCCTGTTGTGTATTCAATTGCCTTCCCGAATGGATAGCACTCCTTTTCCCTCTAGGGGTTGTGGGAGGAGTGGTATGTGGTGTGGTGTTGGGAGACCAACCAGGGTTCCCAACTAAGGATGCCCCAATAAAGGAAAAATTGATAATGGTGGAAATGTTCTGCATTTGATGCCTAAATGGTGAAAGACCTGGAACCCCTCCCAGTAATGGGGGCAAGTCTCAAAGACTTCTAGATCAATGAGGTCCTGTTGGGTCCATTCTAGTGTCGACTAGTTTTGGATTTGGAAATATTTGAGACGATAAAAATTATGATCAAAGAAAAATTCTAATACCATACATAAAACAAAGAGAAAATAAAATAAATTTTCCCTTTAAATTAATCCTATGTGATCAGTGAATCAAAAAATGTGGTTTTTGTTTGTTTTCGTATGATACTCAAATCCTATAACACCTAATCTTCCTCACACACTCAAATGTAACTAGGCCTTGAGAAGATATCTTGCGAGCAGTGCCACAACGTCTCGTAAGAGCTGGCGATGCCCCCAGTCAGCCAAATAAAATCCTCGAAGGTAAGGGTAGAGGATCTAGTGCTTGCCTGCACCATCACCTATAGGGAATGGATGCCCTAATTTTGGCTGCTAAGTACCACCATCCCATGTGAGCATTCAAGTCTTGGGATTATTGGTAATTCAAATAACAGTACCGAGTATCAACCGGGTTAGGTAGCCCCAACTGATATTGCATGCACTGCGCCTAAGCCTAACCCCCTCTGAAATAATTCTCTGCCACACTCGGGTTTTCTTTTCCATGGGCTGATAGGTGGATTTAAAATCTCCCTAAATAGTAAAATTCTATGTTTCAAGATGAAGAATGATCAAGGTGGCTTATTGGATTCCAACCCCCTTGATCCTAAATTAGACTATAAATTATTTTGTGGCCCCTGTGGGGAGAATTTAGTGATTTTGTTTAAGTTAGTTTTAGGTGTCTTTTCTTTTCTTAGTGTGTGGATGTGTGTGAGAAAAAAGTGAACAAGCATATAGTTTGAACATGTGGATATGCAAAGATCCTTTTCAAAATCCCCTATTAAACTATGTTTTTATGGTTCCTTGCTCAAAATAAAAACATGTGCGGCTATGGGTCGTTTTCTATTTTTCCTATTGAATCTATGTGATCAACTACATGGAGATGATGAGTTGTGAATAGAGAGTTTTCATATGATTTCCTAGGATCACCAAGGGGTGCAAAGGAAGCGGATGTTACTTTCTCTTCTATCGACAATTTGATCCTGGTCCTAAAATCCTAGTGCAAAAATTGAACTAAACTAATGAATTTTACACTAGAAAAAAGGAACTAGCTAATAATGCATGGTCTTGGGCCACTTAATTTAGCTAATTATCTAGGTGTGTTGGTACCTAAATTTGCAAAACATAATTTTTTTTCGGAATGCAAGTTACTTTTCCCCCCTACTTAAACTATGTGTGAACTTTGTAAAAATCAACATGAAATAAAACTAATACCAAACCTACCAAAAGTAGCTAAGAGTGAGCTTTAGCAAGCCGTGGGGTACCTCAACCACTGCTGGCAGGTGTATTATGGGTCTAGGCACTATAAAAGTAGGAAAAGATAGAAATATGGCAGAAATTTCTCATTTTCTCTTTTGAGAGCAAAAGCCTGCAACATGCACGATGTTTGAACGCGCGCCTTGGGCATGCCTGTCTGAGGGAAAAGCACACGAATTCCTACAAAATAATTTTTTTCGAGTTGTTTTGCTTCAGTCTATCACTTGGGATGAACTGGGGACCGGAGGAGAAAAAGGGGGCAATTTCAGCCCAACTTCACAGCACAGATAGAAGTCTCTGCAAAAAGGCACAACCACATAAACTTGGAAATAAATGTTAGTGGAGTCGCAAATCCTATGTTATTGTGTTTGGTGCACGCATGTGCAAAATAACACCAACTAAAGGGGTGTGGTTTACCCTCTTAATTTATTGGTCACAAGAAAAAAATATATGGAGTCAAGCAAGTTAATGGAACATGTTAGAAAATAAACATAGTATATAGAGATATAGCGTGCATATTCAAACATAAAAATTAAACTAAAACTAAAACAAATAAGACAAAATCTATAAATAGAGTAAAAAAAATTCAATAATCCAAGAAACAATGCTTACATCCCCTCTTATTGAGTGCTGGTAGGAAATGAGGATGAAACTTTAACCCACTTTCCAGGGGGCCCTTAGAACTTGGGGTTCTAAGTCTTGATGCAAGGATTTCTTTACTTCCAAGCCTTCCTCGGCACAAAGTCTCCCTCTCTCTACTATGGTGGACTAAAGTTGTTTGATGGAAAACAACTGAGTCCCCTCTATCTTTGCTCCAGATCACACACTGCTGGTATCTCTTGGGGAAATTATGGCCAACATAACAATGTGCTCTCAAGTTTTTCATCTCTTGGTCGCCTTTTATAGGATAATTCAAATCCTCCTTCCCTCTCCTAGTACATTATGGATGGTGACCTAAGAGAGGGGGATGATTCCATTTTGTGCCACATTTATTCCATTTTGTGCTCCCATGATGTCCTAAGGAGGCTTGGGTGGCTGTCCTTAGGCGGCTTCAAGTGTGGAATCAATGTCCTGGAGTGTGCTTTTTGTTGTCCCAGAAGGTGACTTCCACCACTCCCAGGATTGCATGCTTTTCGGGTCAAAAGGTGCTCAGAGGCACTCTTATCGAAGGATTTTGCACACAAAATAATTTACGACTTTCTCAAATTTGATTTTTCCTTAGACCTTAGAGATTTTAAATACTTTCTAGATTCTCTAATGTCTCTCAACCCTGTAAATGCTTCTTCCTAACGCTAAATAATGTTCTCTTTTCTTGTACGATTTTCCAGTGTTAACAATATAGAAGGAGGCAGATGTTACAACAAAAATTATCGTATTGAGAAGGATTTAAACATTTTCAACATATAGGTGGCATGCTTACACTATTTTTAAAGTTCCATTTCAAGTGAATGTTTATGGTATTTTATTATTATGGGGATCAGGTTTTGGGTAATTGGATTTATCTTTTATTACTATTAGTACAGTTATGTAGAAGAACCATCTGCAAGAGCTTTCTTAGAGGAGTTTTTTCAATATACCTTCATATTTTTTCATACAGGAAGGGCCCAGCCATGCCCCTCATTTCATGGTAGTAGTCGCATTCAATGGAAAAACTTTAGAAGCCCCAAACGTTATACTACATTGTGCTAGCCCAACAACGTGGCTACAGTTTCTTCTCTCGGTACTCTCCTGAGAAGAGGCCCCTTGCAGTTTCATGCTGCAAGAATCGTAACAATTATACCATTGGTTGTTTATTTTTTCATGTTGGTTTTGATATTAGATCGAAATAAGTACAAAAATAAAAGTTTTATCTGTTAAAATCCCTAGGCACTATCGTATTATAATTATATTTTGTTGTAATTTTGAATCCCATTGATCTATGAACAATAATGAATATTTTTTTTGTTATCATTCCTTTCCCTCGGCCATCTTGAACTTGTTTTTCACATGTTCAAACCTTTTAACCCTCTGGCATGGTACCAAAAGGCTCATATTAATGAAATTTTTATCTGTCTATCGAGCAAAGTTTTCGAACCTACCCATCCCAAAATGGCCAGCGCTCTACCAAAAATAATACATATATTTAACTTTGTTTGAACAGTTTCTAATTCGTACACACCATATTTCAAATTTCACTAGATATGGTGGGGGTTGTAAGCCATAACCCTTGTCACACCATGAAAGAATCCATGTTTTGATGCTTGTATAAACATCAGAAACTAGAAAAACTATCCAAGGAGAAGGGAAAAGACATGGGTTTTTGATTCCCCATTATAATATCAATCCACCATCCAAAATGGGTTGGATACTAGGAAACAAGCATTCATAATTAGTGGCATGGTAGCCAACTGACCAGAGGAATGTCCTTGGTTTGATTCATATGCTGCCCAAGTTTTAACACCTTTAGTCATTTGTATCAATTTTAAATTCAGATCAAATAAATTTCAGGGGTGCCTTATCCTATTATCTTGAACTATTACAACTATTTATAACATCTATATAATTTTAAAAACAACGTAGACAATTGTGCTCTCTAGTTGATAGAGTTGTATGATGTCTATTTTTTGATATATATATATATATATATATATATATATATATATATATATATATATATATAGTTTGAATTAAGTGATTCCATAGCACTTCAACAATGTCTGAGAAACTAGAATCGATATTTGGCCATCTTGTGTGTCCCATTCAGTTAACTTAAGGGAATTTGAAAATTTTCCTATGGCATATGCAACAGAAGCAAGCCAAATAATTTGTAATTGTGATCAATAGTTAATTATTTCCACTAGTAGAAGAAACCGCGGATGAACCTCATTTTTCCTTAAAGGTAGAAATTCTTGCTTTGGAGAAGAGATAAAATTAACAACTATCTATCTTGAATTGCATGGAAAACCCATGGAGGGAACTCTCTTAAGGAATGTGTGACTTTAATTAATATTGGATTTACACTTAATGCAGGCTAGGAAAGCCACTCCATCAAATAGAATGCCAACATAAAATTTCTTTATTGTTTATTCTAAAGAGTGAAGGGCAGCAGAGCTGAAGATGAAATTATTCCTTGAAACTTTGTGAAATTTTTTGTACAAAAAGATTTTGAAATTTTTATTTAAAATGTTAGAATATTCTAAATATAACACACTTATAAAATCCAATATAAATAAGTTTTTTTTAAGTTTTTTTTTTAACTTATACTAAAAAACGAGGTGTCCAAAATATAATACAAGAGATTCCCCAAAGGGGTAGGGTGTCGTTACCAATATATACAACAACAATATTAGGCCTCAGACATATGCCAATGTTTACATTTTCTGTTGAAGTTGTGGGAACGACCTTTCAAGGTGATGTTGAAAAGTCAAAGAAGTATGCTGAAAATAATGCTACAATGGTCGTGTGTGTTAGTGTCATTATTTGCATACTTCCACCAGGGATCAAAAGAAATTTTCATGGGCATCTTAGGTTTCCCATTTTGCATAATTTTTTCATCATTCCATTAGGTCATGATATAAAAGTGTTCCATTGGTGGTTGTCTTTTTCAAATAAGCTTCTTTCTCCCTTAGAAGATCATATTGGCTGACTCATTCTCATGATTCCTTGAGCATAATAACACCTATGGAAATGCTTTGTTCACTTGGAAATATTTAAAGTCAAAATCTCATTCAAAGGTCAGGTCAAAAAGCAGTCCCATTAGGTCATTGGGGTTTTTCATTTCTCAAGGTCATTCCATGATTCAGATGAAGTCAACACATATATGAGAGGGACTAAGTAAGATCATCATGATGTAATTATCATACTATCAAAGTTGTATTTTCATTGTACAGACTTTTATATCAAAATTTCATTTTGATAGAAATGTCAAATATGTAGTTTATTTCTATTTTTCTAAATGTAATTTTATGTTATTATATGTAATAAATGCAATCCCAAAGTTTTCAAAGTGAAATCATGTCTGGCCTAGGTGAGAAAGGAAAGCCAAACTCCAGGTTGATCAAGCCTGCAATGCCAAAAGTAACAAATAAAAACAAGTATCAGTGTCAAAGAAGAAAAAATAACATTAGAGAAGTGGGTAATTTAAATTAAATTTCTTTTTCACTAAAGCTATAAATCCCAGTAAGCACTTCAAAACAAGTCATTGTTGCCATTCAACTATTGGGCAAAATTTTCTTGGTGCTATGTTTTTGCACATAGGCACTATGCTAATGTCCGAGCGCTGCACTAATACCCAGCCACATTGCACTAACGCCTAAGAAAAATAGTGCATTTTACACAAGTGTTGCACTAATATCTGGAGGCGCTACACTAATGTCCAAGCACTGTGCTAATGCACAGTTTTGTCTATAAGCCTCAAAACTTGGTCAAGGTGCCTCCAAAAATTCAGCAAAGTTTCTCTAATTCCTTTGACAAGTAAGTAACATATGAAATTCACCCCCTTGCTATCTTCAAAAGGATTTTCATGGTGATTTTGTTTTCTTTGTGAAACTTGGAGGTTGAATAGGCTATAAAACCCTAGGTTCAGTATTTGTTCCCATTGTTCCCAAATTTTCCACTCATAAACCTCACATTTTCTTCCTCCATCATATCCCTATTTCCTAGACCCTACTCCTTCCCTACAACACCATATCCCTATTCCTTAAAGCTTATTTAACTCCCCTATCCCCATCTACCTCATACCTAGGGTTTCAAAGCTTTCAAAGCTCAAGATGTCTAAAGAAGAGGACAGATATATCAGCGAGGAAAAATCACCAAAGAAAAGCGATCACAAAGGAGGGAAAATTAACATATATGAACCAATAACCACAAAGGAACTCATGGCCTCTCCTCTCATGGTGTCTTGTTTCAAACATGTTAGTTTATTTGAGTTTTGTGAGAGGGTGCAGCAGATTTAGTATCTCCCTGTGTTGACAAGGTTTTTCATCACAAATATTCATGATGGGCATGTCACTCTTGCTGGGGTCACTTTTACCATGTCCACTAATGTTATTTCAGCTACTATAGGGATCCCTAATGTGGGAGAGAAATGGTTTAAAAAGGTAAACCTTGATCTGAGCTATTATAAGTCATACCTCAAACCTAGATATAAGGATGATAAGAAAATTGTTATCCCTTTCTCTCATCTCCTTGACCAGTATGTTCCCATGATGAAAATAATCATGAAGTGTTTCACTTGTGAGGGGAGGTTTTATTGACTTTATTCCTACCATATCTGACTCCTCAAGCACTTCACTAGAGTCACAATGATTCATATACCTTACTATCTCTCCTAAAGCATTGACAAAATGGCATACATCGTACAAAGTAGGAAGTATAATCATCAAATGCAAAGTATTTTTCACCATTCACTCATTAAGATGGTATTCATGCATCAGCTTGACCAAAAGAATATCTCATGGGACACATTCATTGCAAATGAAATTTTCATTACCCCACCTAGTTATCATGACCAAAGTATCCCTTCATCATCTCATCCTCCCATATCCACTTCTCCATCTCATCCTGCTACTCATACATCATCACCTTGTGATATGCATTCACCTCATGTTGATCCTAATTCTTCACCTTTCCATAATCCTTCACCATCATCACATCATGATATTGAGGCATCAAGCAGTGAAAAGGACATTGAGGCAATTTGGGCTAATGTCACTGATGTTGAGCCATTTTCCAAGACCTATCAAAGAGGCCATAGGCATGTGTTTGCTTCATCTAGAGTGAAATCAGCCATGCATTCTTCATCAATAAAATAGGAAGACAAGGACAAAGAGCTAATCATTGAGGAGCAGGAGGACAAGCTAAAAAATAGCGAGAGTTTCAACAGATTGACCTTCATGAGGAGGATGAGGATAGAATCACCAATGCATTGATCAGAAGAAAAGAGGCAAAGATTAGTTAAATTCAAGCTAATCTTGATAGAGCACGATATGTGATTTGTTTTCTTGAGCAAGAGAATCAATAGTTGAAGACCAAGCCGATTATCAGTGAGGTGAAGACCATCAAAGCAAAGAAAGAGGCAGAGATGGCTAAAGCCTTGTTGTAGGAAACCTTGGATATATTTGTGAGATCAATGATGAGGAGGATTAGCTTCCTAGATAGAGACCAAGGACTAGAGGGTTGAAAAGAGCTCTAGCCCTTGAGAGACAGAAAGAAGCTGAGTTGGTAGAGCAGCTCACTCCGAGTGACTTACTTACCCTTGAGATTAGTAGAGATATAGAGCCATGGATTGATAGAGCCAACTTGCATCTGGAGAGCTTGCTATAGAAGGCCAAGAAGGACAATGATATTCAGAGGAAAATGGCAAAGCACTATGCCATGAGAAACAAAATTGCAACAACCAAGCTCAAAGGAGCCCATGCAAATATTCAAGCTTTGATCGAGAAAAATGAGAAGGAGAGGTTAGACATACTTTTTGAGGTGTCTCTTCATGCCTCTAACCCTTGATCAGCAAAGTAACCTCACAATTTTGGAAAATTTTGGCAAATTTGGCACTGTGGTGCATTTTTTTTATTTTTGGGCAATTTTGACACACTGTCACACTGCCAAAAACATAGGGCCCTTGGCACTATGCTTTTTCTTGGAGCATACAATGGAAAAATGGTCACCACCATCATGTTCATAATGATGAGGAAATAAACTCAAACAATTTTTAAAATATTTGGAGGAGAACCGGTCCCTCAAAAAGGGAAACAACCACGGAAACAACATGTTTCTGCCCTTCTTTTTGCCTAGGCACTGCACTAATACTAGTCTTGGGAGAAATCATTTTTGATAGGAAAGATGGGCACCATTAGAGACATCTAGAGGCATATTTGGAAACTAGACTCAGATATATTTCCAATGAGCTATCATGGAGCTGATTTTGACTTCGAGAAGGCCTCCAAAAGTGGCTTGCAAGAGAGGGTATTTTTCTGTCATGACATTGTGCTTTTGCGTGGAAATTGACATTTTCACCATCTTCAACATATTTTGAATTTTTGACTTTTTATCTTGGAAAATGATAAATTATTGATGTAAAATTCAAGATAAGTGTAAATCTCATATTTTTATTTTTATCTATAGTAGATACATCAGATAAGTCATCTAGAGGTCAAATGAATAAGTATCCTCTCTTTTAGAGGAAAATTGTTGAGTTTTCCTAGTCTTCAGATTCATGTTTGGGAGTAGGTGAAACGGATCCCTATCTCATGGATTCGACTCCCTGAGGCTAGGAAGAGTGGTTTTGAGGTCTATTTAATGTATTTTCTCAGCCATTGTAATGGTTGGACTCATTTGGAGCTTTGGCATCTCAAGAGACATATTTTGTATCAGTTCGGCATGGAAATTAATGATAAATTTGCAGCTATTTCTTTGGGATCCATGTGGTATGAATTTTTTGAAATAATTTCCTCTTTATGATCATTTTTATGAATGTTTTTGAGCTCATAAAACATTTTCATGTCTATGATATGCTTAATTTCAAGTTGAAAGGCAAAATTCACGTTTCATACTCTACTTTGGGAAATTTTGCATAATTTTTTTATTGTCTTTAGTTTAGGGAGAATTCATATCAGATGCTCTTCCTAACTCCTCACCAATCTATTCACCTCACCATAAACATATTTTAATTTCAAACCTTCTACCTACCTTTCCCCTCAGAACACCCTGCAAATTTTGACCTAATTTCCTTGCCCTAGCTGCTTGACTCCTTCTCATCGAGCAAAACCCTACACAGTCAAAAATAAAAATGCTTAGCTACTATGCCTAGCCTAAAATATTATTTCCTCATTTATATTGATTGTGATCAATACGGAGAGAGCCCTCTCTTGGCCTAGTAAGGCTAGCTACTTTGCTAAGCATGGTTTGAGTTTACCTCAAAATTTCCTCTTTGAGTCCGAGGTTGAATTTGGATAACAGTGTGGTCATCCTTAAATAAATGTATGTTTATGAAAATTTTACATGTGATTTTCATTGCAATGTATCAAATCCTTGGGTTGGTAATGTTATGTCAATTTTTTATTGTTTGTGTGGATACTAGATATTTATATCATGCCCAAAATTGTAATGAATCTTAATAATACATTAATACTACTAAATTTCAACATGAAATTGAGAACATATGTGAGGACCCTAGCCCACTTATAGTTTCAGAAAAATTTTAGTGGCTAAGGTTACTCAAATTTGTCTGTCGAATGGTCTGAGGAAAATATGAGGGAACGCCACTAATGGAGGTTTTTAATATTATTTTCCAGTGAGGTGAAAATAAGTGTTGTCTACAAACGAATTAAAAAGTGAGTGGTAATTTTTAAATCAACTTTAGTGGCATGGCCAATTAGGCTGTGGCAAGGGAGTTTGGGAGCTAATATTTCTTCAATGCTAAGGATCATTGAAGTAGAATTGTTACAAGATTAACTAGGAAGAATTCAAAATTTATTTTATAAACTTAATATTCTAGTTAATGTTTCTATAAGCATTAGAGTCTAGAGATCATGGGACATGATATTTTTTGCAAGGAATAAATGAAAAGAACAAGGAAGCTAGTTGTAGAAATTTTTGTGAAGGAGAAATATTGACACATTAATAGAATCTCATTATCATCTTAAAAAAAAAACAATTAGTGATCTAGGTATATTTTATGTAGTAGGGTTTATGAGGATTAGTGTTCAAGGATGAGACGTCCTTGCATAAACTGAATCATATTAAAACAATATATATTCTAATGAACAACTTAGGAAGTACAACACAATAATGAATAGGATGAACTTCCCTGAATAAATTGATTCAGTCAATATAATCAATGTGATTTCAATTAAATGATACCATAAGAGTTCATACAATTTTGCATTCAAATAAAGAATCAAGTTCTACACATGAAGGTCGCATGCCCTTATATACGTTAAACTATAACCCTATGTATGGAATGATATGAAAAAATTCAAGAAATAAATCCTTCCTGTGCTATACATCTCACTGACTTCAGATCCATGTCCCTGCTTTTCTTTCATTATCTCTAATAACACGGGATACGGGTTCGAATTTAGCTTGAGTTGGATGTATTTGTTTTATCTAGACTATGATATATTTAGTTTACCTTTGATTACACCTCAAAAGCCTTAGTGTGCCTTACTGTGTGATCTCTACCTGTGCATAACTTCTTGATGACCCTCCGAACTTGTTCAGTGATCCCTGCTCTAAATTGGCCTCAGGAGGATTTCGTGGTCCGAGAATCGGGTTATAATTCAAGAGGAAATTTTTTTTTTTTCAAATAAATATGTCTCCTCTATAGAGAGCCAACCATCCTAGTTAAGAAGTCGATATGTGGTGTACAAAGGGATCTCCTTGCCTTAGATTTTCATCACATCTCTACTGCAACTTTGGTCCTCAAACTTCCACAATTCTTGGTTGCTAATTTTTTTTATGATTTTAGATTTTCCTCTTCGAATGGACCTCGATTCCTCAAGAGTCAAATTGGATTTTTAGTTGAGATATATGTTTTCCCTTGTGGTGCAAAGGAAACTTCAAATTACCTTGTTTCCTCAATGAGAGGTGTCTTGTAGCCAAAAAAAAGAAATAAATCATTTCCCTCCTATTATGCTTAGATCCAAGAGAAAATGAAGAATTATTTCTTCCTTTAGAACTAATTTTCTTTTTCTTCAACCAAGACCAATACCCCTATAATTTCACTACCCAACTAGAAATATCTTTGTGCAAAACAAGGAGAAAAGAAAAGGATTCTAAACTAGGGTGGAATATTTCACCAAAAAAATTGAAAAGAGAGAAGGTGCATTAAAACCATTACAGCCTTTACAACCTCTAACTAAAAAAAGAAATGGGATAAATTCATCCACAATTATGCCCCAAAATTAATTCTTACATATCGTATTTATATGTTTCCTAGAGGAGTCTCTTCTTCTAAAATGATTGAGTAGCCTTTACTCCAAGCCCAAATTTTGGGCTTCGTCACCTAGATACCCCAAAACTTGTCCAACAATGGGAATTTTGGGGGGGGTTCCCCTTTAAGGAATACAATAGGCTACTTCGTCCTTTGGAAAAATAATTTCTTAGGAACATTACAAATAAAATTCCTACAAGAGTACACAATTTTACAATTATTCCCTAACTATATCTATAGGTGTCAGCTTGATACCAAGATACATACATTTGAGAAAGTTTGTTATACTTCCTTAAAATTCTTACCTTTCCATTTGAGATTTCCATTAGAAATGGTTTTACTCGTTTCCTTTACATAAAACAAATATAGGAAACAAGGATACAAAAAACATTCAACAACTATTTTTGATAATTAGTTACCTTGAGTAA
This sequence comes from Pinus albicaulis, assembly GCA_034641835.2. Taxonomy (NCBI): domain Eukaryota; kingdom Viridiplantae; phylum Streptophyta; class Pinopsida; order Pinales; family Pinaceae; genus Pinus; species Pinus albicaulis. The sequence continues at coordinate 603,734,802 of CM076579.1, read as the reverse complement.
GTGAACACATGACTTTGGATTTATTCATATGTGCACTTGCGTTATTTTTTAGTTGTATTTTAACTGGGAATTTTAGTACTGGTTGTCAAAATATTCGCAACTCAGATGCTATCAAAGTACTAGATCTATTCCCTATATTAGATACACTCAATAGTTGCCCATAGTTTTTCCAGATATTTCTTGATGTTTCTTGTTTATTATTTCATAAGGATTGCTTTTTCGTATATTGTCCATCGAATTTTTTCACTTTTTTCAATTTCTTTTTAACTCCCACGATTTCTATTTCGCTGACATGTGTTTCCATGTTTGGGATGCTATATGATTCTTCTTATCACTGATCTTCTGCAAATCCATCCTACTAGATCAAAATACTTTGTAAAAAATGAGGAGATATGTGGAGGTAAGGAAAGGAACATGGAAGATAGCATGCATCATTAATTAAAAGAGAGGGTGTTCACGGTGTTGGATTAGATATCCAGTTTTAGAAGGTTGAAAATTGCATCTCTTTTAGTGATACAAGTATCATGTTATTTTGGGGAATAAAGGATTAACTTAATGTAATTAATTATGAACGTGATGCAGATTTCCAGATATGTGAAGTGTGGCATCCCTTCCCTAAGAGAAGATTGAATAATTACTATCTAACTACAATAAAATTAAAAATCCTATAAATTGTTGGACAAACATTATACTATCATTAAGAAAAATTTCCAAACTAGATGTAATGCTTCAATTCCAATCAAATTGATAATCCATGAAAGGATAATTTTTTTTCTTTATGTGATGATATACTTTTAAAGTGTAATTGAAATATTGGATCTTAAATTTATGTAAATATGTGAATCTTTGACTATACCCTTAGCTTTTTTATTTATTTGAACTCTGTAGGAATTATAGCATATTCACTCACCATTCACTCTAGTTGTATAGGAGAATATATCCTTACCAAATAGAGATTTGCAGTTTCCATATGTTCAAGAGAATAGTAAACTAATTGATCTATTATTGGGAAATTTCATAGAGGCATATTTTGGGTGAGTGTATTTTTTTTTGTCAATGAATAGATTTCCATTCAAACGAATATCTTTAAAATTTGTAGCTTGATGAACCAACCTTGCTTTTCATTATCCAAAATTATTGTTTTTTATAATTAAATAGTTGAGTCCATAATTATTTTGGAAAATTATTACATTACAGGCTAGTGTAAGGAACCATATGAATGCTAATATCTCATGGAATTGTTTGATTTATATAAACAGGTAACTCAACCATAAACTAGACTATGAACAAAATAATATAACCAACATTAGAGCAATTGAGGGGTCCCTTGTTATTAAGGAAACCCTCCAGAATTTCCTTCTATATTTGTCAAAGAAAATTGGTTTTCTCCCTTGGTTTCCTCCACTTGGAGAATGCATATTATATTTTATTACTGAATAAAAGAGAATAAAAAAAGATACATACATGAATGAACCAAATATATATACCCCTCTACTGACATAGGTAAGGAGAGGAAAATAATTTATCTTGGCCCCAACCTAAAGAAGTTTTTCATGTTTCCTTCAAATTCCAATCCATTTTGAGGTTGGGATTGCTAATTCTAATATAAAAGCTATCACTTTCCCCAAAATAATCTTAGTATCTTCCTAATTAGAAGTTTTAGGATGACCTCATTTTCTATGTGAAGAATATTCCTGTCATTTATACAAGTACAATAAGGGGGTTACACTAACAACAATAAGGGACTACACTAGTAATATAGGGACCTAACATTATATTTCACCCAAGTCTCATCCTTCGCTCATAGTTTCAGCCTCCTTAGGACTTTCACCCTCGTTTTCTTAAAAAAATGGACCCCTCTTCTCATATTATTGGTCTGTCCAAATTATCCTTCGGAAATACATGTGGCACACATTTTCCCATTGTCTTCAGTCATCAATGCTTCTGAGTGATGATGAAATTTATAGACACTTATCCTACACATAATAGCTTCCAATGCTACAAACACCAACATTCCTCAAACAACTAGTGATTTGAAAATGAAAGTATGTTTCTTGTTGTTCAAAGTATTCATTTCCATTAAATTAAGTGTGAAAAGTGTTTGAATGGTCTCACAAGTGAAACAAAGTGTTTTTGGTCACTGTTTATGAATTTAGATGTGAGGGAGTGTTGTTTTAATTTACTGTTTAACAACTTAAATCTAAATAACACAGTATAATAACTTCACCATAAACACATAGCAACATGATGAGGCAGTTCACCCCTCCTGGCTATATCTGCGAGGTCCAAGGCTCCCAATGGGCATGTCCTTGATACATTATGATGCTCAAATTGGTAATACAATGAGGAAAAGTCCTAAACAGACCAAACCAGCTGTGAAAATGAATGTATAAGGCATAAATAAGCTAATATTGACTTTTATTTCACCTAAAACAGTGAAGTGTAGCCCAATGCAGCTCCATTTCCCTCAAGGCCCTGAAGGCTCTCCAAGATTATCTGAAGTAAAAATGGCTTAAAGACACCTTTTTTGGCTCTACAACCTATTCCAGTGGCTCCAGAATGCTGATAATAGTTGAAATTGACTAAAATTTTGTCCAAAAAGGTTCAGTAATGGAGACGTTATGACCAAAACAACATTTGTCCAGTTTGGCCTAAAAAAATTCCACCAAAATTGGGGAACTAGAGTTAACCCCGACAATTTTGAAAAAGGCCACCGAATTTGGAGGCATGCTCAAAAATAGCCACGTGGTTTATATGGCATTAAAAGTTTATTTTGGGCGGTCACATGTTATCCGCACCCGTCGGATTTTTTAATGCTAACTGATCGTGTCACAAAACTGTGGCATTAAGTTTATAAGGTGGGCGGTCACATTGCCGTAGGTTATGGGCGGTTACATAAACCGTCTATTCCACAGGTTGCGATTTGTTTAGGCCCTGATTCATTGCGTAGGGTAATGTGGAATGGGGTCTGGCTCCCTTTGCCACCCATTTGAACTACATTCAAAAATCAAATAAAACATGAGTCTGATGCATATTAAGAACCAATGTGGAGCCCGATTGGTCGGGTCATTGTGTTGGTGGGTGGGAGGCCCGAGTTCAAATCCTGCCGAGATATATGTAAAGTTTTTTACGATGCCCACCATTGAATCGATCTGGGGCCACGTGGCGGCCTTCGGGCCTGCCACGTGGTAGGCTCTGCTTGGCCCCCAAATTCCAAAGTCAACCTTCCCACTAACCAAAACTTGACACTAGTAGACAAACGATTGGCTCACAGGGAATATTCCATGGAATATGCCAAGGAATATTCCTAAAATATTCCAAGGAATATTCCTGGAATATTATTTTTTAATATTTGCCAAAGTTATAAGTCAACCCTGGTCAAACTGATTTTTGAAGGAAATTGTAAATTTCAAACCTGCATAACTTTCACATACAGTTTTGGATTTGAGTGTTGTTCACGGCGCCTGGATCGTATAGACGAGGCCTATCTGGTAGTTCTGGTTTCAAACAATTTTGACCAATTGCAATTTTGAGTTTTTTTTCAACTTAGGACATGATCACCTGATCACACCTCCCCATTGGGAAGCTTTTGGACCCCAAAAGCCTTCAATTACCTATTAAGAAGATGAGGGTGTAGGTCCCTCACCTTTTCCACCTCAATCCATTTTTCCTTACTCGGTTTTCTCCCTTTAAGACCAACCCAAACATAATCAACATTTCCCCTCCTTGAAGTGCATGTCCTTTCATCAAGGATAGAATCCTCTTTCAACTCATCGAAAAATTCTGGCAAGAAATCCTCTATGGATGGCAACTGAATGTCACTTTCATAATCAGCAGTTAAAGGAGGTTCATACAAACGTAAATTTTCCACATTCACAACGGAATACATTTGCATATATGAAGTCAAATCTAATTGAAAAGCATTATTTCCAACTTGTTTAAGGATCTTGAATGGACCATAATGAATAGGATTCAGCTTTTGACCTTCTCCTTGCATTCTTTCCTTACTAATATGCAGCCATACCTCATCCCTTTCTTGAATCTTATGATCAACTCTGTGCTTATCATGCCTCTCCTTGTACTTTCCTTGACTTTTTTCAAGGTGTTCTTGACCCTGCTGATGTATGAGCTGAATTCCTTCAATGAACATGTGAGCTTTGTAATGTCACTATGCCCATCAATTGCCACATCCTTCTCAAGAATGAAATCTAAAGGTGACTTAGGAAAATACCCAAAACAAGCTTCAAAAGGTGAAGTATTTGTAGAAGAGCACTTGTCCCGATTGTAAGCATGTTGAATGTAATGCAAGTGCTCATCCCAAAGCTTGGGATTCTTGCTGTAATAACCTCTCAAAAGATGTACAATGGCTCTGTTGACTACCTCTATTTTTCCATCTATTTGTGGATGGAAAGCAATAATTTTCTTCAACTTGGTGTCCATCATGTTCCATAAATTGGACTAAAAATTCCCAACAAATCTGGAATCCCTGTCACTAACAATAGAAGTAGGCAAGCCATAATGAACCCATACATGTTGAAAATATAAATCAGCATTTTTTTCAGCAGTTATAGTTTTCTTACATGGCATAATAATACACATCTTGCTTAAACGATTAACTACTACATTAGGATAATCATGCTCCTTTCTAGATAATGGTATCCCTCCAAAAAAATCCATAGAAACACTTTCCCATGGTCTAGAAGGGACTGAAAATGGCGTATATAAACCAAGATTCCTATTTCTAGGCTTGGTTGTAGCACATAATGAAAAAAATCTAATGAAACTTGAAACACTATCTACCATGCGAGGCCAATAAAAATACCTTAGTAAATGTGCCACCGTTTTTCTTAACTCGAAATGTCCAGCAATAAGAAGAGTGAGCTTATATCATGATGCTTAGTCTCTCCCCCTATGGTATACATAACTTTCCCATATGAAATAGCAAATTATTATGCAAATCATAATCATTCTCCTCAACATGATTCCCTTCACTCAAGTTAGCATACACATCCTTAAAATCAACATCTGATGCATATTGTTCTATGTAGCTCTCATGTACCATAGAATTATTCTTCAGTAAAGTACTAGCACTAATAATAGGCCTTGAAATAATATCAGCAACCTTATTGTGAATACCTTTCTTGTACCTTATTACCAAGTGAAATTGTTTTAGGAAACCCATTCATCTGAAATGTCGTGACTGCTGCAATTTACTTTGTGATTGCAGGTACTATAAATGCTGATGGTCGGTATGAACAATTGTTTCTTTGCCCATCAAATAGTGTTTCCATTTTTTGACACTTTGTACCAACGCATACAACTCTTTATCATATGCAGTATAATTCACAACAGCACCATTAAATGTCTTAGAATGAAATGCAATAGGCTTACCATGCTGTAAGAGAACTGCACCCATGGCATAATCACTAACATCTGTCTTAATCTCAAATGGTTGTCTCAAGTCTGGTAATGCAAGGACTAGAGCTGAACTTATCTTCTCTTTCAAAGACTCAAAAGCTTTCTGTTTTTTTCCTTCCCATTGGAAAGCACACTTCACACTAGTCACTGCATGCATAGGAGCTACTATGGAAGAGAAGTTAGAAATAAACTTCCTCTAATACTCAGTTGCACCCGAAAAACTTCTTACCTCTGTAATGGATTTGGGAGTAGGCCAATTCACAATGGCTTCTACTTTAGAAGGATCAATTCTCAAATCAAATCCTCCTACTATGTGTTCCAAATAAACCAAAGAAGTCTTTCCAAATTCACACTTTGACATTTTAAGAATTAACTAATTTTTCTTCCAGATATCAAGTACTTTCTTAACATGCATGACATGCTCTTCTCTATTCTTGCTGAAAATTAAGATTTCATCTAAGTAGAAAATAACGAAATCATCAAGAAAAGGATGTAAGACATCATCCATTACCAGCATGAAAGTTGTAGGTGCATTTCATAAACCAAATGACATAACAAGCCACTCAAAGAGTCCCTATTTGGTTTTAAATGCTATCTTCCAAATCTCACTTTCTGCAATTATAACTTGATGATAACCACTACGTAAGTCTAACTTAGTGAAATATTTAGCATCTTTCGACTGGTCCAACAAATCATCTATCATTGGAAGTGGGTAATGATTCTTTACCGTTATCTTGTTCAATGCCCTGAAGTCCACACACATGAGCCAAGTTCCATCTTTCTTTTGAATCAACACTATTGGTGACCCAAATGGTGAAGTGCTTGGTCTTATGAATCCTTTGTCCAACAAGTTTTTAATTTGCCTCTTGATTTCAACATTCTCCATGATAGAAAAGCGGTACATGCCGATGTTAGGAAGAGGACAATCTTGATGTAAATGGATTTCATGTTGAATCTCCCTTTTAGGAGGTAAACCTGTCGTTTCCTAAAACATCCCATGATGTGCATCAACTACATCATATAAATATGATTTAAGCTTGGAATCACAATTTTCAAATGAATCATGATTCATATCAAACTTGGGCTTAACCATAACAAGTACAAAAGTCTTACTAGAATTTACCAGCCTTTTTACCTGTCCCGCATTTACCATCGCTATATTTTCCTTCTTGCGATGTGCTCTGACAATAAACTCCTTGCCATATTTTAAGAGATGATACTTATTTTTAGGGAGATGGAAGATCACTTTCCTCTTAAATAATTAAGGACTTCCCAAAATAATTCCTGATATATCAAGCAGCACCACATGAAGTTCAACTATGTCAATAAAGTGTGCAGTAATGGCGAATCGCAATATGCACTTTCTTGAGACTTGTAAGTTTGCATCCTTTCATATCCACCCAAGTTGATAAGGCTTTGGATGTGGAATGGTCTCAAGTTTAATCTGTTTGACCAAGTCTTTGGATATGAGATTTTCTTGTGACCCACTTTCAAATAGTGTGTCAATTTTAGTATGTTTTGAGACTACCCTCACATGGAACAATTCAATTCTTTCTTCCTCATTAGGAGCTTGTACATGACAATTTGAAGTAATAGTGCTTGGCTTAGTTTCAGTTTCCTTTCCCTTCATACTTTTCAAACCTATGGCTGCAATTTTGGTTTCGTCACCTGAATGACCACCTAAATCTTGAGGTGTAGTTGTAGTAGCTGCATTTTTCTTCTTTCCTTTGTTTTTGTTAAACTGAGTTATTTTTTCAGGATGTAGTTTCCAATAGTTTTTCTCTTCATGGCCCTCTCTTGAACAATGTTTACATATAGTTTTTTCACTGTCTTGTTCGATAGATGCATTTTTGTGCCTTTTCCCTTGAATGTTTAATCTTTGTTCTTCCCTTTCAAAGGCTTTTTTCTACCCTCATCAAAAGTGCTTTTCCCTCTAGCCTCTAAATGCGTAGCTTGTACAAAAACTTCGTCTAGACTAGTAGGATTGAACATAAGGATAGTATGTGTAAGGTAACTGTGAAAACCACCTATATATTTTAGCAAAGTATCTTGACTTTGCAAGTCTACCCCTAATAAGACTGCTCTTCTCCTAAATTCTTGGGTATAGTCTTGCAAATTTTGTCCCTTAAGTTGTCTAAAGTTTTGCGAATTCATTACAGCCTTTTGTAAATGAGCTAATGGATAAAATTGCTTCTTGATTGTAGTAATAAATTAAGCCCATGATAAATTAATCTTACAATGTTTTTTGATTTCATCCTTGGTCTTGGCTTCCCACCATACCAATGCTGCTCTATCCATTCTCAGCGAGGCTAACTATATCTTGGTGTCGTCATCATGAAGGTTTTGAATCCTTAAATAAACATCCAATTCTCTGATCCAATTGTCAAGTTTCTCTGCATTAACTTCACCGTTAAACATAGACAATTCAAAGTTGACATCAAGCTTTAAAAATGGACTTTTACCAGTGGTTTTAGACTTGTGAGACTAATTTACCGAAGTTGAGGAGGACGATGTAGAGGAAGAGGATGAAGATGGGGATGGCGGATCACCATTTCCTCCATGTCCTTTCTTTGACTTGTCATCACTCTTCTTTCCTCCCAAGGAACCCTCTCCTTCTTTCTGGTTTTTAGACCCTTCTCCAACAAGCCTATCATTTCTTTCTTGGTAGAGGATCCTCACCATGTCAGTCATATCCAAGAAAGCTTTCCAGAATACCCGTTCTTCTTCCTTGGGATGCATCTCTTCAGGAGCTTCTCCCTCTCTTCAAGACATGCCTGAAGCTTCTTCTATGGCTCTTGGAGGTGGTTCTCTGACCCTTTTTGGTTGTGGATTAGTTTGTCCATTAACCAAGTTTCTTTCACCTCTCTTGAGTTTAAGCCTAGTAAGCATAAAAACTTTCAAACAAATAACTTTATCTTTGCACAAAACAAATGCTGAGTAAAAACTCTAGCTTCTAAGGCTCTAATCCTAAGCTTTGATACCAACTGATCTGAAAATCAAAGTATTTTTTTTGCTGTTCAAAGTATTCATTTCCAATCAATTAAGTGTGCAAAGTGTTTGAATGGTCTTGCAAGTGAAACAAAGTGTTTTTGGTCACTTTCTATGAATTTAGGTGTGAGGGAGTGTTGTTTTAATTTACTGTTTAACAACTTAAATTTGAATAACACAACAGAATAACTTCACCATAAACACACAACAACATGATGAGGAAGTTCACCCCTCTTGGGCTACATCTACCGGGTCCAAGGCTCCCAATGGGCATGTCCTTGATATATTATGATGCTGAAATTGGTAATAGAGTGAGAAAAATGCCTAAACAGACCAAACTAGCTGTGAAAATGAATTCATAAGGCAGAAATAAGATAAAATTGACTTTTATTTCACCTAAAACAATGAAGTGTAGCCCAATGCACCTCCATTTCCCTCATGGCCTTGATGGCTCTCCAAGCTTCTCTAAAGTAAAAATGGCTGAAAGACACCTCTGTTGGCTCCAAAACCTATTCCAATGGCTCCAGAATGCTGAGAATAGTCGAAATTGACTGAAATTTCATCCAAAAAGGTTTAGTAATGGAGAAGTTATGACCAAAAAATCATTTTTCCAGTTTGGCCTGAAGAAACTACACCAAAATTGGGGAACTGGAGTTAACCCTGACAATTTTGGCAAAGACCACCGAATTTAGAGGCATGCTCCAAAATAACCGCGCGGTTTTTATGGCATTAAATGTTAAATTCGGTTGGTCACATGTTATCCGCACCCGTCGGTTGGTTTAACGCTAACTGCCCATGTCACAAAACCGTGGCATTAAGTTTATAAGGTGGGTGGTCACATTGCCGTAGTTTATGGCCGGTTACATAAACCGTCTATTCCACCGGTTGTGGTTTTTTTAGGCCACGAGTCATTTTGTAGGGTCATGTGGAATAGGGGCTGGCCCCCTTTGTAGCCCCTTTGAACTACATTCAAACTTCAAATAAAACATGAGTCCAATGCATATTAAGAACCAATGTGGAGCCTGATTGGTCAGGTCATTGCGTTGGTATGCGGGAGGCCCAAGTTCAACTCCTACCGAGAGATATATAAAAAATTTATAACGCGCAACATTGCATCGATCTAGGGCCACGTGACAGCCTCCAGGCCTACCACGTGGCAGCCTTTGATTGGTCCCCAAATTCCAAAGTCAACCTTCCTACTAACAAAAACTTTGCACTTGTCGACAAATGATTTGCTCATATTGAATATTCTATGGAATATTCCAAGGAATATTACCAAAATGTTCTGAGGAATATTATTTTTTTAATATTTGCCAAAGTTATAAGTCAACCCTGGTCAAACTGGTTTTTGAAGGAAATTGTAAATTGCAAACCTCCATAACTTTCACATACACCGTCGATTTGAGGTCAAGTCATGTGCTAGACTGATCATGAGGCCTATCCCATTATTCTAGTTTTAACCAATTTTGATAAATTCAAATTTTGATTATTTTTTCAACTTAGGACATGATCACCTGATCAACTAGGTATGTGAACCATTTAGACATCGAAATTACATGCACGTAAATGATACCAAGTATTTAATTTTTTTAATATCCTAAAAGGGAGAATGGAGTAATACTAAAACACAATCGTTGAACAAAGCAAAGAAAAATTAATCTAAAGCAGAGCTCAGATCTAATGTACATATAGTTGTTGCAAAGGGAAATGCAGATCTATGGAGCTTAGGAGCTTTGACGATGCTAAGATTCAAGATCTGGCCAATGTGATGGGAACCCAATATAACCCAGAAAGGATTTTCCAGATTTATGAGTTTGGAAATCGCCCTCCTAGGGTTTGATCCTTTGACTGTTGGGTTATGCAGATCTAAAGCTATATCTTATCCAAATATGTCTGAAATGTGTTGTACAAATAGATTTGAGCTTTGAGGGCTGATCCCTCCTTCAGATCTCCAAGCTAGAAGCTTGAGATCTTGTCTCTTCTTCCTCCTCCTCAAGATGCAGCAACTGAAGATGCAACTACTGGACAAACTTTGTTGCACAAGAGGGAGAGACTCAATGCTTGTTGAAAGGTGCTAAAATAGGCTCTAGGCTAATGGAAATAATGATGGAAAAGTTAGGGGATGATCCCTCATAGGATTCCTAGCTGAAATGCTAGAATCTTCCTTCCTCCTTTAGATATTCAATGATGGACAGTGCAATCCTTGATGGGAACGCTACTGATAGGAGTTAAATAAAGCTTGGCCTGATTTTAGATCTGAAATGAAGCCCTGGTAATGTTGATCTTGAATTCAACCATGATCAGAATAATCCTCCACCAATTATCCAGTTGATATAGTGAAGACAACCTCCTCCTCCCAAACTGATCTTTAGAAATTGGGAAATTCCTGAAGGTATGTGTTCTGTAGAGAGTGGAAATCATGTCGCACCAATACCTGATGATGAATGAAAACTTATATTAACCTTCCCAAAGTAGGGACACAAGTCCTCTATGCGTAAGGGTGGGATTCTCGCTCGGGAACACCCTGTTCTAAACAACACTGCAAACTTAGCTAAAAAACATAAGAGTGCATGGAAATGTCACTTGAAAAATCCAGATCTAAACACATCATCAAATCATAAACTAAAACCTCCATCCAATGTTTCCTTAATCTCTTTTCCATACAAAGTGAGCCTTTCGAAGCCCTGGCCCACCTCGAAACTGTGTTTTTCATGTGGACATAATCCTCCATGGCTGACTGCACTACCTCTCCAAGTCTTCCATCATGTCTACATGCAATGTGCATCCTCTCCATCATGTGTGCATTAAATGCACTACTTCTTCCATCACTTCATCATGAATGCTCCATGGTCTTACATTATATTTTGTCCATGATTTCAGTTGATGCTTCAACCTCTATGATCTGTCTCATTGATGAGACATGATATCCACTCCATTCACATTAGTAGCTACTCCAATACCCCATTATGTAGATCTATATTAAATTAATCCACATTCACACATCAAAAGTGGATCTTATTCATCCTTGAGGACTATGGGTCCCTCCACCCTTTTATTTACTTAAATAATTAAGAAAATTAAGAACAATAATATTCCAAATATCATGTGAAAATTTGGGAATATTACAGTCCTCCTCGGAAAAATGTTGATTTTCCTCAAGGAACTTCAAAAGTAGATTCAAATCCATCTATTCCCCTCCAAATGGCATCCACATAAGGAAGGCCTCCTCCATTTGTTGCAATGTCTTATGTATGTTTGGTTCCAAAGATGTCTCTCAAGAATGCATTGAATGACCTACAAGTGTATAGTTAGATGTCCTTATTTCTCCAAGAAGTACCAAGTGACAACCATATGATGTCCAACATCATCATCAATACATGAGATACATAAAATAAAGTGGTTCTCCTCACATAGGAAAAGTCCCATCTCACAAATCATTTCTACATCCCATGTTTCATGAAGTACCTTGAGCATTGCCATGCCCTTATCTTCATCCCTGTTGGCCTTATTGGATCCAAGAATCATTCCTACATTATGCAAAAGAAGAAATAGAGATATATGGGTAGAAAATGATGTCAAACCATATTCTCTCAACAATAACCACCAGATTATGGCCTCTTGCTACCATCCTCCATGTCCCCCATGGAAGATGGACAAGCTAAACTCCCCCCAAAACAACCAAAGCAACAAGAGATATTTTTGCATTCTCACCTCCTCATGTGCATCATGGAGGAAAAACATACTGATAGACATGTAGAATGTCAAATAAGCCCAATACAAGTAAGTGCCATTAATACACATCATGAGAGAATCATGCCAATTTCTACTTAATACACAAAAAAAAGACATAAGAGATTTCATGTGATGGCCAAATTCTCTCATGGACAACCCAAGTGAACATGCCTCCTTCTGTTGCATTCTATCATTGATACAGAAGGTATGAATTAGAAAAATATGAGCTATTGGGTGGTAATCATACTCACGCAAGAGCAACCAACGCATCTATGCCTCCTTCTTCATTACATGAGTGTTATTCAAGGCATGGATCAAATAAATAGGAGCCTTTGGGTAGTAACCAAAATAACCCAAGAGAAACCAGCATAACCAATATTCTTGCTGGCCCATGTCATATACCTGCAAGTCGTCATGTAAACCCTTGCTTATCATCCTCACCACTCATCGCAATGTGGATGATGAATGATGTTCTACATAAACATGGTATCATCCCTTTGTAGAATACCATCCACCTTAAATTGATGAAGAAATTTTCACTCCATGAAATGTTGAAGTGCACCTCCAAAGAGATCTCTTAATGAGACCCTCTTCTCATAAATGGCCTTCCAAAACCAATGAGGTTTTGGATCTGCTGTAGGTATAAATTTCTCTTTGAGCTGTGGGATTCTCATTGAGAAAGAGTCATCTTGAAAGTGGAAAATATTATCCATCTCAAGATGTCTACCATATATCACCTTTCTCTCCATCACTTCATGAATGAAGCTTCCATATGATTGCTCCCATAAGGAGTGGGTCTTCTTCTTCTCACTTCTTCTTATTAACAATGTTGTAGATTATAAGATTATGTATATGTTGTCTCAAAGCAAGGCACAATGTTGATATCATAGCCATCCATTGTACATAGGGTCATGTTCATCCCATCTTATGTAATTTTACCTTTCAACTCAAAGGGTTTAATGTAGTTTAACAATGACAAGCTGGGATAGTTTTTCATTTCCTCCTTGACTAGATCAAGGGTACTCTGTGCAGTGATAGTTGTTACTTAAAATCAACATGTTTTTCTAACCCTTCGTTATGCATTGGTCTTGATGGCATGTTCCCATAGGTTTCAATAAGAGGTACTGAAACAATATGAGATGGAAGTGTTTGCATACCTTGGATCAACTGAGATTCAGAAACATCTTGCAAGATCACAACAATTTCCTCTTCCAAAGCAATGATCTCTCCAACTGCCGATAAGAGTGATAACTGCCCTTCTCCAAGTGTAACAGTGCTGGAATCTACCTCCTCTTTCTCATTCACCTCCTGAACCATGCACGGGACTCTATGTGTCAAGAGCTCAAGACTATCCTGCAAAGTTGCAAGTGTCTCTTTTCCGGATGCAAGTACTTATGCAGCTGGTGGTGAATGTAGTGACCCCTTGTCCAAAGTGACAAGAATGACATCTTCCTTTGTTTCCTTAGGAAATGTCTCTTTGTGACACATCTCCTATTTTATTACATCAAACTTCTTTCTCAATTTGTGAAAGAAATATGAATATTAAGTCACCATTTCATGCTCCATGTGACCAAATCGCCAATCTTTGGCTGCACCTAGAAGATGAAGTGCTGTAATATGGACAACCTCTTTTTCAACCATGGGATGTAGCCTAAAAAATTCATCTAACTCTTTCCTCCAAGCCTTAATAGTGCTTGAATAAGATCCATCAAATGTAGGAAAATATAATCTACGGTTCCTTTTTCTTCTATTGTTGCTATAGGATCCTCTTTCCTCTTTGATTTTTAAGTATTTTTTGAGAGTTAGATTCTCCTTGAATGCTCTAGTCTGTGCTTTGTACTCTTCAAGATACAAACTGAGAGTCTCATGAGTCTCAAATTATTTTCTTTATTCATTTCTATACCATTCACCTTCTTCAGAGAAAGTGGGTATAATATATCTATGAGGATATATGTGATCCTCCAGTCTTCTTTGTTGTTGATAAGTACTACGGCCTTCTTCATCTTGAAACCTTCTTGAGGTTTCTTTTGCCTTTCTTCCTTCATCTCATTGATCTCCTTGGAGAGATCCTTCATAGTTCTCAATAAATATGCAACAAAAATTAATCCCTCCATTATAGTAGATCTCTACTATCTGCTTCTTATTTTGATGAAAAATATGAAGTGTCCACAAGCTGAGCCAAAGATCATGCTCTCATACCACTGTAATATCCAAAAAGGAGAATGCAATAATACTAAAACACAATAGATGAACAACAGAAAATAAAACAATTAATCTAAAGACAACATCAGAATGTATAGAGAATATGAGCCATTTTATTCATTAGAGATGGATTACAGTTACAACAGTATAAAAATAGAGGTACTCTAGCCAAAGAGGTGGCCTAGAATGACCCTGCAAACATGCTACAACTAGCATTGCGTAACTTGAGAGCTATAGGAACCAATACTATGTTGTACCCTTTGTTGATGATGTACATGTAGCTGCTGCAAAGTGAAATGCAGATATATGGAGCTAAGGAGCTTTGATGATGCCAAGATTCAAGATCTGGCCAATGTGATGGGAAACCAAGATAACCGAGAAAGGATTTTACAGATCTATGAGTTTGAAAAATCACCCTCCTAGGGTTTGATCCTTTGACTGCTAGGTTATGTAGATATGAAGCTAGATCTGATCCAAAGATGGCTGAAATGCATTGTACAAACATATTTGAGCTTTGAGGATATATCCCTCCTTTAGATCTCTAGGCTAGAAGCTTGAGATCTTGTCTCTTCTTCCTCCTCCTCAAGATGCAACAGCTGAAGATGCAGCTACTGGAAAAAATGCGTACAAGAGGGAGAGACTCAATTTCTCCTAAAATGTGTTGTAATAGGCTCAAGGATTATGGAAATAGTGATGGAAAATTGAGGGGATGATCCCTCATAGGATTCCTAGCTGAAATACTAGAAAATTCCTTCCTCCTTTGGATCTGCAATGATGGACTACGCAATCCTTGATGGGACTACTGCCGATAAGAGGTAAAAGAAGTTGGGCTTGATTCTAGATATGAAGTGAAGCCCTGGGAATTTTGATCTTGAAGTCCATGGCGATAGGAATAATCCTCCACTAGTTCTTGAGCTGATATACTGAAGACAACCTCCTCCTCCCAAAATGATCTTCAGAAATTCCGTAATTCCTGAAGGTATGTGTTCTAGAGAGAGTGGAAATAGTGTGGCACCAATGTATGATGATGCATTTCAACTCAGAATAACCTTCCCAAAGTTGGCACACAAGTCCTTTATGGGTAAGGGTGTGATTCCTGCTCGGGAACACCCTGTGCTAAACATCACTGCAAACTTAGCTAAACAGCATAAGAGTGCATGGAAATGTCACCTGAAAAATCCATATCTAAACAAATCATCAGATCATAAAATAAAGCTTACCTCTAATGTTTCTTTCATCTTATTTTAATACAAAGTGAGCCTTCCCAAGCCCTAGCCCACCTCTAAACTACATTGTTCATGTGGACATAATCCTCCATGGTTGACTGTGCTGCCTCTCAAAGTCCTCCATCATGTCTACATGCAATGTGCACCCTCTCTGTCATGTGTGCATTAAATGCACTACTTCCTCGATCACTTCATCATGAATGCTCTACGATCTTACATTAGATTCCCTCTATGATCTCAGTTGACTACTTCAACCTCCATGATCTATCTCATTAATGAGACTTGATCTCCACTCCATTCACATTAGTAGTTGCTCCACTACTCCATTATGTAGATCTATGTTAAATTTATCCATATTCACACATCAAAAGTGGATCTTATTCTTCCTTGAGGATTATGGGTCCCTCCACCATTTTATTTACTTAATTAGTTAAGAAAATTAAGAACTCTAATATTCCAAATATCATGTGAAAATTTGGGAATGTTATACTTTTTCAAGTCTAGGATTTATGCCAATCATCAAGATATTTTCTCATGCATTTTTATGTCAATGTTGCGCATGAAAAAGACTGGATTTTTAATTGGAAACATTGGTACTGCAGTAACTAGCTACATTTTACAACACATTTCTTTGAATGACATATTTGGAGTGGTAGCTACCCTGAAACTGCTTCACATAGTGTTGAATTCCTTCTATATAGGAGAGAAAAATGATGACAACCAATGGACCCTAAAAAATATTCTTGTTTAAATTTGAATAGGTAATATGTCCGCAAAAAATAATCCATAGCATAGTATCCCATCAATGCATGAAAAATTTAAACTACAACAATAATTTTGAGAAATCCAAACCTAGCAATGACTCTAGTTCATTTTCAGATTTTTGTTGTATTGATTCTATCATCAGTTCACTAATTTCCTCATTTATGCTTGATCCAAGTGAAAAAAAATGCATGAAACCTAATGTAACCATGTTGATGTTTGTGTTTAAATTTAATTAAAAAAAATTCAAACGAAATTGTCAGATAAAAAACATGACAAAATTTGTGTGTTGACCAAAAATTAACCAAATTTTTTTCTAACTCCCTAAAATAATATTAAAACGTCCTATACTATTCAAAAACATGTCAAATTTGCATGTCTATTTTAATTCTAATAAAAGAAGACAATCTGTATGGATTGTTTATGTATTTTATATTAAAAAAAATTACATGATAATTATATCCACCGAACAATTTTAAAGTTACCATCAAATTCACCAATTCTGGAGATTTAGAGAATTGCAATCGTTTTTTAAAACTATTTCCAAATGAAGTGACTAAGCATGGAGCTATGGAAGGTTGATAGTTGAAATGTTCTAAAGGCCATCTCTCATTTTCAAACTAAAGGTCTTGCATAGCTCTCGGAATGGTATGATGCACTCAGTTCAACATGAAATTCAATTGCAACAACAAGTTCTCCATTCCATGGTAAGATAGGTTATAATCGAGAACATGCTACTAACAAAAAATGGGCGAAGTTCATATGAAACAAGTTGTGAAGGTGTCAAGTTCAAAGAAGGTGGACGATGGTAGTTAACAATGAGGTTTATGATGGTATGTTCCAAATCCGACATTGTTATGATTGTCTGTTATCTCAATAAATATTGGCCTCTACTAGTGATGGCTTGATTGGTTTAAACTTTAGGGTTTCCAATATATACTCTATAATATCTATAATTTAAGATTGTTCATTGTCAAAAAACCACTTCAAGGTCAAATTCATCACTGTTGAATCAATTCCACTCAAGATATTGAATTTATCTTAGATTTCTCACTATTTTTCCTCCAATGGAAATGGGACACTTACTTTCCTTAATTCATCAGTGTAAAAAAATAATAGAGAAGTGATGAGGGCAGAACCCTAGAGTGGTTTGGGAGGAAAGTTTTTCTTATGTAGACAGAGAGGGTGCACGCATGATGATTCTTCTAGAATGACTTAGGAGGAAATTTTTTCTTAAGAAAATAGAGAGGACACATGCGCATGCCAACATTATCATTTCCCAGATTGGTTGTCATTTCAGATTTAGTCTATTGTGACTAGATTAGAATACTTCCCTGATACTAGCATATATTCTTCAGTTAAAAAACAAAAGATGTTTTTCTAATTTCAGTTTTCTTTATAGGTATATTTTTATATTTAATGGGAGGTTATGATCAGAAGGAGAATATGAAGGAAAGTAGCATGAGTCTTATCCATATAAGGTAGATTTCCCTAGGGTTTCAAGTAGATGTATTCATGCAAGATGTCCACTTTATCCTAGGAGCCTAGGGTTAGGGTTCCAATATCATAAACCCTAAACCACTTCTATATGGGAGTGTGAAGCATCTCTTTGGCTTAAAAACATTGGGTATTTTGTAGTTATTGCATTGTACAATTTCATCTTCCATCTAATAAAAGAAAAACATATGTGATTTTGAGTGTTGCAAGTTTGAGTATTTAGTTTTTTATACTTTTCAGTTAGCTATGTGTTTATTCTTTGTAGATCTTGCATAAAATAATATTTTTGAGTGTTCGTTAAGTTTACAACTTTCTAAGGTTTTTTATTTGCAACATAGATTAAGGAAGAATCTCCCTCCCTCCCTCTAGCCCGTGGAACAACATTCCAAACAAGACAACTTAGGCAAAGCGTTCGAGACCTTTTGAGCATGCTCCCTGCCATTTTGAGATAATGATGCTCCCCTAGATGCTCCTAGAGTCAAGTATAACATTCTCAATGCACTCCCTAGACACTCCCTAGCTATTCCTTGGGCACTACTTGGATTCTCACTAATAGAAATGGTAAAATTTTAAATAAATATTTAAATTGAAATCTCTTACGAAGAAAATGTCAACCTACATTTTACTTAAATTTTTAACATTACTATTAATTGTTGCAATATGGTTGAGAGTGGTTCCAACATATTTCTTCAAGAATATCCTTCTCCTTCAGCTAACAAAATATCTAGGTTCATGTCCTAAAATTATTTAAGCAGGGGTGAACCCTCTAATTTTCTCTTCAATTTATTGATATTCACCTTTGACATGATTGACACATGGTTATTAAAATATACATATTCAACAATGTTCTTATCTACACTAGGCTTCGTGTTTGCGCCTTTTCATTCCATACCAAGAAGTGGTTCTCTAAAAGGGTCGTCTGTAAGTGAAGAGAGTTTTAGAAATCTACACAGTATTTGTTGATTACATGTAATGTCAATTCAAGAGGAATAAAAATTAGTGGCAAGAGAAATAAAAGCATTACCGATACAAAAAACTTGGACATAGGATGATTTTTTAAAGAAGAAATATCATTTTCTATAGAAATTGACAGAATATATAGAACAAAAATAATGCTAATTGCTTGGATTAAAACAAAGTACCATTGATCTTCACTATCTTCCCCAGAAACTAGTGTGCAAGGCTTGTAAAATACATGAAAATAAAGTTGACTACAAGAGGACCCATTGGCAGGAAAAAAATAGATTTACGAAACTGTAGCTAAGGGAAACTGTGAAAACCTCAGTGTATATTTTATCACTATTTCCATTGAAGCCCTTGAGGAAACCTGCAACTATGCCTCTAGGAATTGTTTTGTATTGGTATTTGCACCATGTTGTGTTATTTTAACCAACACATAGTGTGAGACATATTTCTAAGTACAACAGACAAAGTGCTAATTTTAACAAATGTTGACAAGTAGTAGCATTCAATTTATACTTTTCTCTTCAACTATGGTACATTTTATTTCTCTTTCGAAGTTAATAGTATGGAATAGACTGTCTCAAAAAATTCTTAAAATTACATAATTCAAAGTCTCAGAAAAAAAATTGCTTGGTTAAAATAGACCATATTGTGTTAATGTAGTGAGATGGGGTGGATGGAATTGGAAAAAAATCATATATTAACTTATATTATCCATTTTTATACAAATTCCTTATATCTTCAAACGAATATCTTTAAAATTTGTAGCTTGATGAACCAACCTTGCTTTTCATTATCCAAACTTATTGTTTTTTATAATTAAATAGATGAGGCTATAATTATTTTGGAAAATTATTACATTGCAGGCTAGTGTAAGGAACCATATGAATGCTAATATCTCATGGAATTGTTTAATTTATGGGCGGTTACATAAACCGTCTATTTCAATGGTTGCGATTTGTTTAGGCCTCGAGTCATTGCGTAGGGTAATGTAGAATCCGGGTTGGCCCCCTTTGCCGCCCGTTTGAACTAAATTCAAACTTCAAATAAAACATGAGTTCGATGCATATTAAGAACCACTGTGGAGCCTGATTGGTCGAGTCATTGTGTTGGCAGGTGGGAGGCCCAGGTTCAAATCCTGCCGACATATATATAAATTTTCACAACACACACCATTGCATGGATCTGGGGCCACGTGGCGCCCTTCGGGCCTGCCACGTGGCAGCCTCTGATTGGTCCCCAAATTTCAAAGTCAACCTTCCCACTAACCAAAACTTGGCACTTGTCAACGAATGATTAGCTCACAGGGAATATTTCATGGAATATTCCAAGGAATACTCCTACAATATTCTGAGGAATATTCCTGAAATATTCTTTCTTTAATATTTGCCAAAGTTATAAGTCAACCTTGGTCAAACTGATTTTTGAAGGAAATTGTAAATTTCAAATCTGCATAACTTTCACATACAGTGTCAGATTTGAGTGCCATTCATGGTGCCAGGATTATATAGACGAGGCCTATCCGGTCGTTCTTGTTTCAACCAATTTTGAGCAATTCCAATTTTGAGCATTTTTTCAACTTAGGACATGATCACCTTATCACACCTCCCCATTGGGAAGCTTTTGGACCCCAAAAGCCTTTAATTACCTGTTAAGAAGATGAGGGTACATTTCCCTCATCTTTTCCCCCTCAATCCATTTTTCCTTACTCGGTTTGCTGCCTTTAAGACCAACCCAAACATAATCAAATTTTCTCGTCCTTGAATTGTGTGTCCTTCTATCAAGGAAACATCCTCTTTCAACTCATCGAAAAATTCTGGCAAGAAATCCTCTATGGATGGCAACTAAATGTGACTTTCATAATCAAAAATTAAATGAGGTTCATACAAACATAAATTTTCCACATTCACAACGGAATACATTTGCATATATGAAGGCAAATCTAATTGAAAACCATTATTTCCAACTTGTTTAAGGATCTTGAATGGACCATAACGAATAGGCTTCAGATTTTTACCTTCTCCTTTCATTATTTCCTTACTAATATGTAGCCATACGTCATCCCCTTCTTGAAACTTATGATCAACACTGTGCTTATCATGCCTCTCCTTGTACTTGCCTTGAAATTTTTCAAGCTGTTCTTGAACCTGCTGATGTATGAGCTAAATTATTTCAATGAACATGTGAGTTTTGTCAATGTCACTATGCCCATCAATGGCCACATCCTTCTCAAGAATAAAATCTAAAGGTGACTTAGGCAAATACCCAAAACAAGCTTCAAAAGGTGAAGTATTTGTAGAAGAGTTCTTGGCCTGGTTGTAAGCATGTTGAATGTAATGCAAGTTCTCATCCAAAAGCTTGGGATGGTAGCTGCAATAACCTCTCAAAAGATGTACAATGGTTCTTTTCACTACCTCTGTATGGCCATCTGTTTGTGGAGGGAAATGAGTACTCTTCTTCAACTTGGTGTCCATCATCTTCCATAAATTGGACCAAAAATTCCCAAAAAAATCTGGAATCCCTGTCACTAACAATAGAAGTAGAGAAGCCATAATGAGCCCATACATGTTGAAAATATAAATCAACAGTTTTTTCAGCAGTTATAGTTTTATTACATGGCATAAGAATACACATCTTACTGAAACGATCATCTACTACATAAAGATAATCATGCTGCTTTCTAGATAATGGTAGCCCTCCAACAAAATCCATAGAAACACTTTCCCATGGTCTAGAAGGGGTTTTTAATGACGTATATAAACCAAGATTCCTATTGCTAGGCTTGCTTGTAGCACATAATGAAAAACCTCTAATGAAACATGAAACACTATCTACCATGTGAGGTCAATAACAATACCTTTGTAAATGTGCCACCATTTTGCTTACCCCGAAATGTCCAGAAATAAGAACAATGATCTTGTCTCATGATGCTTAGTCTCTCCCCATGTGGTATACATAAATTTCCCATATGAAACAAAAAATTATTATGCAAATGATAATCATTCTCCCCAACACGATTCCCTTCACTCAAGTTAGCATACACATCCTTAAAATCAACATCTGATGCATACTGTTCTATGTAGATCTCATGTACCATAGAATCATTCTTCAGTAAAGTAATAGCACTAATAATAGGCCTTGAATGAATATCAACAACCTTACTGTAAATACCTTTCTTGTACCTTATTACCAAGTGAAATTGTTGTAGGAAACCCATCCATCTGAAATGTCGTGACTACTGTAATTTACTTTTTGATTGAAAGTACTGTAAAGGCTGATGGTTGGTATGAACAATTTTTTCTTTGCCCATCAAATAGTGTTTCCATTTTTTGACACTTTGTACCAATGTATACAAATCTTTATCATATGTATGATAATTCACAACAGCACCATTAAACGTCTCATAATGAAATGCAATAGGCTTACCATGCTGTAAGAGAATTGCACCCATGGTGTAATCACTAGCATCTGTCTGAATCTTGAATGGCTGTCTCAAGTCTGGTAATTTAAGGACCGGAGCTGAAATTATCTTCTCTTTCAAAGACTCAAAAGATTTCTATTGTTTTCCTCCCCATGGGAAAGCACACTTCACACTAGTCACTGCATGCATAGGAGCTGCTATGGCAGAGAAGTCAGAAATAAACTTCCTCCAATACTCAGCTGCACCCAAAAAACTTCTTACCTCTGTAATGGATTTGGGAGTAGGCTAATTCACAATGGCCTCTACTTTGGAAGTATCAATTCTCAAAGAACCTCCTCTTTCTATGTGTCCCAAATAAACCAAATAAGTCTTTCCAAATTCACACTTTGACATTTTAAGAAATAACTGATTTTTCTTCAAGATATCAAGTACTTTCTTAACATGCATGACATGTTCTTCTCTAGTCTTGCTAAAAATTAAGATTTCATCTAAGTATACAATAACGAAATCATCAAGAAAAGGACATAAGACATCATCCATTACTCGCATGAAAGTTGCAGGTGCATTTCATAAACCAAAAGACATAACAAGCCACTCAAAGAGTCCCTGTTTGATTTTAAATGTTGTCTTCCAAATGTCACTTTCTGCAATTATAACTTGATGATAACCACTACATAAGTCTAACTTAGTGAAGTATTTAGCATCTTTCATCTGATCCACAAATCATCTATCCTTGGAAGTGGGTAATGATTCTTTACTGTTATCTTGTTCAATGCCTTGAAGTCCAGACACATGCACCAAGTTCCATCTTTCTTTTGAATCAACACTATTGGTGACTTACATAGTGAAGTGCTTGGTATTATGAATCCTTTGTCCAACAAGTCTTTAAATTGCCTCTTTATTTCAACATTCTCCATGATATACAAGCGGTATATGACGATGTTAGGAAGAGGACAATCTTGATGTAAATGGATTTCATGTTGAATCTCCCTTTTAGGAGGTAAACCTGTCGGTTCCTGAAACATCTCATGATGTGCATCAACTATATCATATAAATCTGATTTAAGCTTGGAATCACAATTTTCAAATGACTCATGATTCATATCAACCTTGGGGTTAACCATAAGAAGTACAAAACTCTTACTAGAATTTACTAGCCCTTTTACCTGTCCCGCATTTACCGTCACTATATTTGCCTTCTTGCGATGTGCTCTAACAATGAAATCCTTGTCATATTTAAAGAGATGATACTTATTTTCATGGTGATGGAAGATCGCTTTCCTGTCAAATAAGTAAGGACTTCCCAAAACAATTCCTAATATATCAAGCGGCACCCCATCAATTTCAATTGTGTCAATAAAGTGTGCAGTAATGGAGAATCACAATATGCACTTTCTTGAGACTTGTAAGTTTGCATCCTTGCATATCCATCCAAGTGGATAAGGATTTGGATGTGGAATGGTCTCAAGTTAAAGTTGTTTTGCCAAGTCTTCAAATATGAGATTTGCTTGTGACCCACTATCAAATAGTGTGTCAATTTTAGTATGTTTTGAGACTACCCTCACATGGAACAATTCAATTCTTTCTTCCTCATTAGGAGCTTGTATATGACAGTTTGTAGTACTAGTGCTTGGCTTAGTTTTAGTTTCCTTTCCCTTCATAATTTTCAAACCCATGGCTGCAATTTTGGTTTCTTCACCTGAATCATCACCTAAATATTGAGGTGTAGTTGTAGCTGCAGTTTTCATCTTTCCTTTGTTTTTGTTAAAATGAGTTCTTTTTTCAGGATGTAATTTCCAACAGTTTTTCTCTTCATGGCCCTCTCTTGAACAATGTTTACATATAATTTTTTTACCGTCTTGTTTGATAGATGCCTTTTTTTGAATTTTCCCTTAATGGTTTTATCTTTGTTCTTCCCTTTTAAAGGCTTGTTTCTACCCTCATCAAACATGTTTTTCCCTCTAGCCTCTAAATGCATAGCTTGTACACAAACTTCGTCTAGACTAGTAGGATTGAACATAAGCATAGTATGTTTAAGGTAACGTTGCAAACCACCTACATATTTCAGCAAAGTATCTTGACTTTGTAAGTCTACCCCTAATAAGAGTGCTCTTCTCCTAAACTCTTGGGTATAGTCTTGTACATTTTGTCCTTTAAGCTGTATAAAGTTTTTCCAATTCATTATAGCCTTTTGTAAATGAGCTAATGGATAAAATTGCTTCTTGATTGCAGTAATAAATTCATCCCATGATAAAGTAATCTTACCATGTTTTTTAATTTCATCCTTGGTCTTGGCTTCCCACCATACCAATGCTACTCCATCCATTCTCACCGAGGCTAACTGTATCTTGGTGTCGTCATCATGAAGGTTTTGAATCCTTAAATAAAATTCTAATTTTCTAATCCAATTGTCAAGTTTCTATGCATTGATTTCACCGTTAAACATAGACAATTCAAATTTGACACCAAGCTTTAAAAATGGACTTTTACCAGTGGTTTTAGACTTGTGAGACTGATTTACCGAAGTCGAGGAAGACGATGTAGAGGAAGAGGATGAAGATGGGGATGGTGGATCACCATTTCCTCCAGGTCTTTTCTTTGACTTGTCATCACTCTTCTTTCCTCCGGAGGAACCCTCTCCTTCTTTCTGGTTTTTAGACCCTTCTCCAACAAGCCTATCATTTCTTTCTTGGTAGAGGATCCTCACCATCTCAGTCATATCCAAGGCTTTCTGGAATACCTGTTCTTCTTCCTTCGGATCCATCTCTTCAGGAGCTTCTTCCTCTCTTGAATACATGCTTGAATCTACTTTTATGGCTCTTAGAGGTGGTTCTCTGACCCTTCTTGGTTTTCGATTAGTTTGTGCACTAACCATGTTTCCTTCACCTCTCTTGAGTTTAAACCTAGTAAGCATCAAAAATTGCAAACAAATAACTTTATCTTTTCACAAAACAAATTCTCATTAAAAACTCTAGCTTCTTAGGCTCTAATCCTAAGCTTTGATACCAACTAATCTGAAAATTAAAGTTTTTGTTTTGTTGTTCAAAGTATTCATTTCCGTTAAATTAAGTGTGCAAAGTGTTTGAATGGTCTTGCAAGTGAAACAAAGTGTTTTTGGTCACTCTTTATGAATTTAGGTGTTAGGGAGTGTTGCTTTAATTTACTGTTTAACATTTTAAATCTGAATAACACAACAGAATAACTTCACCATAAACACACAACAAGATGATGAGGCAGTTCACCCCTCCTGGGCTACATCTGCTGGGTCCAAGGCTCCAAATGGGCATGTCCTTGATATATTATGATGCTCAAATTGGTAATACAGTGATAAAAAGGTATAAACAGACCAAACCAGCTGTGAAAATGAATTCATAAGGCAAAAATAAGCTAGTATTGACTTTTATTTCACCTAAAACAGTGAAGTGTAGCCCAATGCAGCTCCATTTTCCTCAAGGCCCTCATGGCTCTCCAAGCGTCGCTGATGTTAAAATGGCTGAAAGACACCTCTGTTGGATCTGAAACCTATTCCAATGGCTCCAGAATGCTGAGAATAGTCAAAATTGACTAAAATTTCATCCAAAAAGGTTCAGTAATAGAGAATTTATGACCAAAGCAACATTTGTCCACTTTGGCCTAAAAAGGCTCCACCAAAATTGGGGATCTAGAGTTAACCCCGACAATTTTGGCAAAGGCTGCCAAATTTGGAGGCGCATTGCAAAATAGCCATGCATTTTATATGGCATTAAATTTTAACTTCGGGTGGTTGCATGTTATCCGCACCCATCGGCTGGTTTAACGCTAATTGCCCGTGTCACAAAACCGTGGCATTAAGTTTATAAGGTGGGCGGTCACATTGCCGTAGTTTATGGGCAATTACATAAACCATCTATTTTTCCGATTGTGATTTGTTTAGGCCCCGAGTCATTGCATAGGGTCATGTGGAATGGGGGTTGGCCCCCTTTGCTACTCGTTTGAACTACATTCAAACTTCAAATAAAACATGAGTCCGATGGATATTAAGAACCATTGTGGCGCCTGATTGATCGGGTCATTGCATTGGAAAGCGGGAGGCCCGGTTTCTACTCCTGTCGAGAGATATATAAATTTTTATAACGCCCACCATTTCACCGATCTGGGGCCACGTGGCGGCCTCCGGGCTTGCCACGTGGCAGCCTCTGATTGGTCCCCAAATTGCAAAGTCAACCTTTCTACTAACCAAAACCTTGCACTTGTCGATGAACGATTGGCTCACAGGGAATATTCTATGGAATATTTTGGGGAATATTCTCGAAATATTCTTTTTTTAATATTTTCCAAAGTTATAAGTCAACCCTGGTCAAACTGATTTTTGAAGGAAATTGTAAATTTCAAACCTGCATAACTTTCACATATTGTGTCAGATTTGAGTGTCGTTCGTAGTGCCAGGATCGTATCGACGAGGCCTATCCAATCGTTCTAGTTTCCGCAAATTCTAACCAATTCCAATTTTGATAATTTTTTCAGGTTTGGACATGATCACATGATCAACTAGGGTATGTGAGCCATTTAGACATGGAAATTACATGTACGAAATGATACCAAGTACTTGATGCCTTCTTGTAATATCCTAAAAGGGAGAATGCAGTAACACTAAAACACAATCGTTGAACAACAACAAAGAAAAAAATTAATCTAAAGATAACATCAGAATGTACAAAAAATCTAAGCCATTTTATTCATTGGAGATGGATTACAGCTATCATAGTGTAGAAATAGAGGTAATCTAGGCAAAGAGGTGCCCTAGAATAACCCTGCAAACATGATACAACTAGCACTACATAACTAGAGAGCTACATGAAGAAATAATGCACTGTCCCCTTTGTTGATGATGTACATATAGTTGCTGCAAAGGGAAATTCAGATCTATGGAGCTCAAGAGCTCTGATGATGCCAAGATTCAAGATCTTGCCAATGTGATGGGAACCCAATATAACCCAAAAAGGATTTTCCAGATCTATGAGTTTGAAAATCACCCTCCTAGGGTTTGATCCTTTGACTGTTAGGTTATGCAGATTTGAAGCTATATCTGATCCAAAGATGGCTGAAATGTGTTGTACAAATAGATGTGAGCTTTGAGGGTTGATCCCTCCTTCAGATCTCCAAGCTAGAAGCTTGAGATCTTGTCTCTTCTTCCTCCTCCTCAAGATGCAGCAACTGATGATGCAGCTACTAGAAAAACTGAGTTTCACAAGAGGGAGAGACTCAATGCTTGCTGAACGGTGCTGCAATATGCTCCAGGCTGATGGAAATAGTGATGGAAAATTTAGGGGATGATCCCTCATAGGATTCCTAGCTGAAATGCTAGAAACTTCCTTCCTCCTTTGGATCTTCAATGATGGCCAGCGCAATCCTTGATGGGAACGTTGCTGATAGGAGTTCCTTTAGCAACACAATCCTTGATGGGAACGCTGCATTAGTATTACTGCTGATGATCCCTCATAGGATTCCTAGCTAAAATGCTAGAAACTTCCTTCCTTCCTCCTTCCTCATTAATGAGACCTGATCTCTACTCCATTCACATTAGTAGTTTCTCCACTACTCCATTATGTAGATCTATGTTAAATTAATCCATATTCACACATAAAAAATGGATCTTATTCTTCCTTGAGGATTATGGGTCCCTCCACCATTTCATTTACTTGATTAGTTAAGAAAATTAAGAACTCTAATATTCCAAATATCATGTGAAAATTTGAGAATGTTATATTTTTTTCAAGTCTGGGATTTATGCCAATCATCAAGATATTTTCTCATGCATTGTTATGTCAATGTTGAGCATGAAAAAGATTAGATTTTTAATTGGAAACATTTGTACTGCAGTAACTAGATACATTTTACAACACAGTTCTTTGAATGACATATTTGGAGTGGTAGCTACCTTGCACCTGCTTCACATAGTGTTGAATTCCTTCTATATAGGAGAGAAAAATAATGAAAACCAATGGACCCTAAAAACTATTCTTGTTTAAATTTGAATAGGTAATATCTCCCCAAAAATTAATCCATAGCACAGTATCCCATCAATGTATGAACAAGTTAAACTACAACAATAATTTTGAGAAAGCCAAACCTAGCAATGACTCTGCTTCAGTTTTAGATTTTTGTTGTATTGATTCTATCATCAGTTCACTACTTTCCTCATTTATTCTTGATCCAAGTGAAAAAAAATGCATGCAACCTAATGTAACCTTCTTGATGTTTATGTTTAAATTTAATAACAGAAAAATTCAAAAGAAATTGTGAGATAAAAAACATGACAAAATTTGTTGTGTTGACCAAAAATTAACCAAATTTTTTTGTAACTCCCTAAAATAATATTAAAACATCTTATACTGTTCAAAAACATGTCAAATTTGCATGTTTATTTTAATTCTATCCAAAAAAGATAATCCTTATTGATTTTTTATTTATTTTATATTAAAAAAAATTACATGATAATTATATCCACCGAACAATTTTAAAGTTACCATCAAATTCACCATCGAACAATTTTAAAGTTACCATCAAATTCACCCATTCTGGAGATTTAGAGAATTGCAATCGTTTTTTAAAACTATTGCCAAATGAAGTGACTAAGCATGGAGTTATGGAAGGTTGATAGTTGACAAGTTCTAAAGGTCATCTCTCATTTTCAAACTAAAGGCCTTACATAGCTCTCGAAGTGGTATGATGCACTTATTTCAACATGAAATTCAATTGCAACACCAAGTTCTCCATTCTATGGTAAGATAGGTTATGATCGAGAACATGCTACTAACAAAAAATGGGTGAATTCATATGAAACAAGTTGTGAAGGTGTCACGTTCAAAGAAGGTGGATGATGGTAGTTAACAATGAGCATTATGATGGTATGTTCCAAATCCCACATTGTTCTGATTGTCTGTTATCTCAATAAAAATTGGCCTCTACTAGTGATGGCTTGATTGGTTTAAACTTTAGGGCTTCCAATATATATTCTATAATATTTATAATTTAAGATTTTTCTTTGTCAAAAAAACACTTCAAGATTAAATTCATCATTGTTGAATCAGTGCCATTCAAGATATTGAATTTATCTTAGATTTCTCACAGTTTTTCTTCCAATGGAAATCAGACACTTACTTTCCTTAATTCATTAGTGTAAAAAAAAAAATAGAGATGTGATGAGGGCACAACCCTAGAGTGATTTGGGAGGAAAGTTTTTCTTATGTAGACAGAGAGGGTGCACGCATGATGAATCCTCTAGAATGACTTGGGAGGAAATTTGTTCTTACGAAAATAGAGAAGACACATGCACATGCTAGCATTATCATTTCCCACATTAGTTGTCATTTCAGATTTAGTCTATTGTGACTAGATTAGAATACTTTCGTGATATTAGCATAGTTTCTTCAGTTAAAAAACAAAAGTTGTTTTTTCTAATTTCAGTTTTCTTTAGCTCTAGGAAAGGTACAATATTTAGGTATATTTTCATATTTAATGGGAGGTTATGATCACAAGGAGAATATGAAGTAAAGTAGCATGAATCTTATTCAAATAAGGTAGATTTCCCTAGGGTTTCAAGTAGATGTATGCATGCAAGATGTCCACTTTATCCTAGGAACCTAGGGTTAGGGTTCGAATATCATAAACCCTAAACCACTTCTATATGGAAGTGTGAAGGGTCTCTCTGGCTTAAAAGCGTTGGTTATTTTGTATTTATTGCATTGTACAATTTCATCCTCCAACTAATAAAAGAAAAACATATGTGATTTTGAGTGTTGCAAGTTTGAGTATTTTGTTTTTTATACTTTTCATTTAGTTATGTGTTTGTACTTTGTAGATCTTGCATAAAACAATGGTTATGATTGTTCCTTAAATTTACAACTTTCTAAGGTTTCTTATTTGCAACATAGTTTAAGGAAGAATCCTCCGTCCCTCCCTCTAGCCCGTGGAACAACAGTCCAAACAAGACAACTTAGGCAAAGAGTTCGAGACCTTTTGAGCAAGCTCCGTGCCATTTTGATAGAATGACGCTCCCGAGGATGCTCCTAGAGTCAAGTATAACATTCTCAATGCACTCCCTAGACACTCCCTAACTATTCCTTGGGCACTACTTGGACTCTCACTAATGGAAATGGTAAAATTTTAAATAAATATTTAAATTGAAATCTCTTCTAAAGAAAATGTCAACCTACATTTTACTTAAATTTTTAACATTACTATTAATTGTTTCAATATGGTTGAGAGTGGTTCCAACCTCTTTCTTCAAGAAGCTCCTTCTCCTTCAGCTAATATAATATCTAGGTTCATGTCCTAAAATTATTAAAGCAGAGGTGATCCCTCTAATTTTCACCTTTGACATGATTGACACATGGTTATTAAAATATAGAAATTAAACAATGTTCTTATCTACACTAAGCTTCATGTTTGGCCCTTTTTATTCCATACCAAGAAGTGGTTCTCTACAAGGGCCATCTGCAAGTGAAGAGATTTTTACACATCTACACGGTTTTCGTTGATTACACGTGATGTCAATTCAAAAAGGAATAAAAATTAGTGGCAAGAGAAATAAAAGCATTAACGATACAAAAAACTTGGAGATAGGATGATTTTTTAAAGAAGAAATATCATTTTCTATAGAAATTGACAGAATATATAGAACAAAAATAATGCTAATTGCTTGGATTAAAACAAAGTACCATTGATCTTCACTATCTTCCCCAGAAACTAGTGTGCAAGGCTTGCAAAATACATGACAAGAAAGTCGACTACAAGAGTACCCATTGGCAGGAAAAAGGTAGATTTACGGAACTCTAGCTAAGGTAAACTGTGAAAACCTCAGTGTATATTGTATCACTATTTCCATTGAAGCCCTTGAGGAAACCTACAACTGTGCCTCTGGGAATTTTTTCGTATTGGTATTTGCACCATGTTCTGTTATTTGCACCAACACGTAGTGTGAGACACATTTCTAAGGACAACAAGCAAAGTGCTAATTTTAACAAATGTTGACAAGCAGTAGCATTCCATTTCTACTTTACTATTCAACTATGGTACATTGTATTTCTCTTTCGAAGTTAATGGTATCGAATAGACAGTTTCAACAACTTCTTAAAATTACATAATTCAAAGTCCAGGAAAAAAAATTGCTTGGTTAAAATAGACCATATTGTGTTAATGTAGTGAAATAACAAATGTTGACAAGTAGTAGCATTCCATTTCTACTTTACTCTTCAACTATGATACATTGTATTTCTCTTTCGAAGTTAATGGTATGGACTAGACAGTCTCAACAACTTCTTAAAATTACATAATTCAAAGTCCAGGAAAAAAAATTGCTTGGTTAAAATAGACCATATTGTGTTAATGTAGTGAGATAGGGTGGATGGAATTGGAAAAAATCATATAATAACTTATATTATCCATCTTTATACAAATTCCTTATATATGGAGAAATTTATAATCAATGATCTGGAATATTCTTTGGATAGTATCAAAGAAGTAGATAACCACCTAGAAAACTATTCCATATACTTTCTGAGCTTCTAGAACTGAAATTGTTGGTATCCTTGGATTTAGATAAAATGAATCAAAATTTGAAAAAATTTAGATTATTATCTTGCTGTGATGAATTGGATGTGTATAAAATAGAGGATGGAAAAGTTATTCTCAAATTTTGAGGATATTTTCCCTATTTTTAGGAAAATATAAATATTTCCAAAGTGCTCTATTCAAAGAGCTTAGGATCTGTAGGAAACATTACAAAGTATTGTACTCCATCAAAAATTCCTAGTACATAAAGAAAGATATAAATAAATCCTGGAAGATTTGAGGCAAAGAATAGAAAATTCCCTATCATAAAATACTATAAAGATTTCATCCAAACTGTCTGGGGAATATCATTTTTCCTGCATGTTTAACATCCACTTTTCTGATAAAAAGTAAAAGTGATCACATGAAATAACTCTTTTTTATTTATCAGTAAAACTATATACCCATCACATTGATTAACATATCTTCATAATTGAAACAGAATGAGAATCCAAAAATAGCAAACATGACATAATATTTTGAGACAACCCTACCACCAAGATGCCCAATGAAGTTGCAAACACCAATGATCGCTAATAAGATTGTGATATTTTGATAGGCCTTCAACTAGTCATATTTGTCCCAAATTATTGATAACTGTAACCCCACAACGAACCCTATAAAAAAAGGCTCCAAACAGAAACCAAAATTCATCTTTCACCACAACTTCCTGAAAATTGAAATCTTCTCATCGTATTGGTATTCTCTTTTTCTGGAAAACTACTTCTCCTTCAGCTAATATAATATCTAGTTTCATGTCCTCAAAGTCACAAAATAGTGTTGAGCCATCTAATTGTCTATGTAATTCATTAATATTTTTCTTTGACATGTTTGACACTGTATTATTAAAATATAGATATTCAACTTCTTATCTGCACTCGGATTCACGTCTAGGAGTTTTTCTTCCATACAAAGAAGTGGTTCTCTACAAGGGTCCATCTGAAAGTGAAGAGAGTTATGCACATCTACACGGTTTTCCTTGATTGCACGTAATGTCAATTGTATAGGAATCAAAGTTGGTGAAAAGAGAAATAGTGGCATTACCACCAAAATTAGCTTGGAGATAGGATGATTTTATAAACAAGAAATATCATTTACTATATAAATTGAAAAAATATATAGATCTAAAATAATGATAATCACTTGGACGAAAAGAAGGTACCATTGCTCTTTTCTATTTCCCCAAGAAACTCGTGGGCAAGGCCTGATAAAATACATGACAAGCAAGCATCCTACAAAAGGATCCACTAATAGGAAAACCAACAGATTTACGGAGCTCTATCTAAGAAACCCAATGAAAATTTCTATGTATACTAAATCACTAAGTCTAATGAAGCCATTGAGGATACCTACAACTGTGGCTGTGGGAGATTTCACATATTGGTATTTGCACCATGTTGTACTATTTGTATCAACGTATAGTGCGAACCACATCTGCAATGAAAAACAATAAAGGGATAATGTTGATAAGAAATATCATTCCATTTATACTTTTTCTCTTCAACTATGGTGCATTTGATTTCTCTTTGCGAGTTAGAGGTGCGTACTGGACAATCTCAAAAACCTCTGAAAATTACATAATTCAGAGTGCAGGAAAATAACTTGCTTGGTTAAAATAGAGTAGATTGTGGTAAGGTAGAGAGATAGGATGGCTGGAACTCAAAAAAATGGTAGTAGAGAAACACATTACATTTCCAATTCTTATATGGTATAAAACTTGAGAGAGCTACTAACAATTATCCAGAGTTATACAAATGTATACATTACGAAATTCCTTATACATGGAGAATGTTATCTTCAATGCTATGGAGTCTTCTATGGATAGCATAAAACAAGTAAATAAACACCAAGATAACTATTCTAGATACTTGTCCATCTTCTAGAACTAAAATTGGTTATATTCTTAGTTTTAGAAAAAATATTCAAAAGATTAAATTTTTTTGTGATTCTCTTACTATAATGAATTGGATGTGTGGAAAATATAGGATGGAAAAGTTTTTCTCAATTTCACTATTAAAGGAGATTCAAAAAATGAAATTGATTATTAACGCCATCTTTTTTATCCATGTATTCAAAATACTAGACATGGACATTGAATTCTTATCCAAATGACTCGAAAAGGAAATTGGGCAATGGATATTGTTACAATCTAGAGATTTCTTTGTTCAAAGATCCTTCAAATAAGTTTCTAAATGTCAACCTTCATTGTTGGGATTACAAATGTAGTACAGTTGTCAGTTACGGTTATGATATTTTGAAACTGTAAAAGTATAGAACTGAGTCATAAAGACTAGACATACTTAGATGGTTTTGCGAGTTTTCTTTTGAAAATCATAGTGGATTCAAAGAAGGGGTGGTAGCCTCACTATGTATAAATTTATTTTTATTTCACTCTAAGAGGACTTATGAATCTTGGGGGCATAGGATAATTTTTTTGTCTTTCTAGGTGTTTAAGGAAGAGACCAAATATGGTCTTTCAGAGTAAAAAACAATACATATCTTGAGGATATGTCCATTGGATAGTACAAAATACACATGTGCATAAAAATAATGTAAATCTCTGTTGTTTTAGAGTTGGAATTTACACCTACTTTTCAGAGAAAATTTATTCTATCAATAGTCTAGTAAAATAATGTAGATCTCTCTTGTTATATAGTTATAATTTACACATGTTTTTTTTTAGAAAAATATATTCTATTAATATTATAGTTTGTGTGGACCATATGGTTTATATTGGAAGGTCTTGGAGTGGATAGTGGAGAAATCTATTCCAAAAATTATGTAGAAAACTTCCCCTCATACTAGTTGTTTGTATTTTTACCCAATATGGGCTTCTTTAATATGAAAACTACATTTTCTTACCAATAAAATCTAATCCATCCTATATACATGCTTTATATACGATGCTTTTGAAAAATGTGAGAGATTGTTACATGTTTGTTTTCAAGTTATTAAAAAACAAGAAAATGTAATTCTTCTTAGACTTCACAATATTTCCCCATATTTTATTCTTAGGATGAATAAATGTTTTTTAACTTGTTAGTCTCATCTTCGAATATCAATTAATCTCTATTTATAAAATTGTATCTCCTTACCAAAATCCACACTAACACCTTTGAACATTAGCTAGTTGGGAAAAGAGTATTTTTTCATCTTAAAAATGTATCTTTATGTTCCACCAAGAGAAGGGATGTGATTTTATAGCCCATGATATATATATATATATATATATATATATATATATATATATAACATGGAAAAAAATTAGCATCCAATGCTTAATGGAAAAAGAAATCTCACAACAAAATTAAAAAATAAGTAGCATAGATATATCTTAATCATGGTATTTTCAAAGCACTAAGATGTTTGCAGTAGGGATTTTTAATCCCTCTCACTACTTAATAGTTCGGGGTTAAGACAAATCTATGTTAATTTAGTATAAATAATAAAAGGAGTGTTTTATAAAATCTTCACTAATATGTAAAAGGTTTTATAGTATGTTACTTTCTTATTTGTTTATGGATAGTTTATCACATTTAAAGCTTGCAAAATATCCAATACTATAAAGGATAAGAAATCAGTACACCCAATTCCCCAATCTAGATTTTTTTTTGTTAGCAAAGCATTACTGCACTTAAGCAATTTCTCTTGATCTAAAATAAATTGTATTAAACCAGAAAAACAAAGACCTCAAAGTAGTTCCCAATTTAGTAATGTGGAAGGAAATCCATCTCTTAGATCAATTATATTTATTTATAATATATCTATAGAAAATAAATGGGTCGATGAAATGTAGATTAACTGAAAACTATCATGGTATCTTTCATTATCCTAATACTAGATATTGTGTTGGCATGTGCTAGAATTTTTTTAACCTATTCTTAGCACATGTGGGGTGTATTAATTGAGGATTTACATAAAGCAGTATGCTTTCCATGTGTCAACTTATTATTGGAAAATGTGGTGTGCATCACTTGAGTATTTGTGTGGAGGATTATTCTTAACATGTAGCCCTACTTGGAGTAGTGTGCATGAAGTGTGTTGGCATGTGTCTATCTATTCTTGGTACATGTTTGGCACAATATTTGGATAATATTGTTGGACATTTTGGAATTCATGGAACCCTCTCTTGATATGAAAAAAATATATGAATGGCTCATTAGCAAATAAATAGTCATTGTAATTTTTTTTAATGTTAGTGAGCAGTTACCTGATTGCTACTCTAGATTTCTAGCTTGTTGATTTTGATTTGTAGATTTATTATTTATCAGATCCACACACATCCATTTGCTTGATTGATCTGAAATTATGATATGTACAGTATACACTCATGATCTACATGCCTGTATATTTAGTTTTTGAAAATATGAAGGCATGGTTTTTTTTTCTAGTTTTCATTTTCAGCTATAGGGTAATCTTTGAGTGCAGATATGTTATTATGGGTCTGAGAAATTTCACATTTCCAAGTGAATAAAATAATGTATTTTCGAGCCATGCTGAACAATCCCATTATCTAATTTATTCAAGTTGTAGCTTGACTTAGTCTCTTCTTGGATATTAATGTTCGAATGATGACAGACACTTCTCATCTTATGATACTAAGAAGTTGTATAAGGCCTAGACCAAAACTCCAATAGTAGGTAGGAGCAATAGATGTTTGGAATCATAAGAGAATAAGGATATATGTTTTCAATGATATCATATGGTATGGTTGAATGCAGTTGACTAAAATCGAAGTGTTGGCATGTAAAAATCTCAACCATGAGGAGTGGAAAAGTTTTATGTTTATGACCATTTAAATATTTTAGGAAATGGGGCAGTGACATTCTAAATTATTTAAGATATATTCTTAAAAATAACAACTTCAAAAAAAATAATTCATAATTATGGGTTGGATATTGCTAAAGCCTAATAAGAATTTTCTATTTTTTTTCTTAGTGAAAGTTCTTTTAGAAACAGGTCTCAAGGGGATGGACTCTATGATGTAAGCTTTTTTTGGCTTTTAGATTCAAAGATTGATGGAAATCTATATAATTCGAAACTTGCCTCTGACTTGTATCTAGCTTCATCCCCTTTTTTTAGTAGTGTTCCATTCAAGTGGACACACAACAATGAATATTGAAAATTGTTGGGTGGCATAACACTTGATAACCTTAGGGATGGACCATGGTATTCTTGGTAATTTTTTTGTTTTTTTATTTTTTGGGTTTTTTTTGTTGTTGTTGTTACATCAATTTTTAGTCATCTAACCATCTACAATTAGGTGGATCAAAGTACACCATATAAGGCCAACTTTAGCATAGTAAAATTTCATTCACTATAAGAAATAATTTAATGAAGCATATTTTATTAAGTTATTTCTGGTTCAAATAGGAAACCCCATTAGGAATAATTAAATAAATCCTTATTTATTTGATTTTCCTCTAAGAATAATTAATTAAACCATTGTTTAAATAATATTTCTCGTCGTATTTAACACAATTGTAAGAAGTAATTAGTTAAATCATTATTTATCTTATTTTTCTCTAGGAATAATTAATTAAATCATTATTTAGTTCTTTTCCTTGTTAAATTTGACGAAATCGCCTAGAAATAATTAAACAAATCATTATTTGTTAAATTATTCCTTAACCTCATTCTTGAAATCATAAATAAATCATTTATTTGATTTTTCTTTCTAAATAAAAGTTTTTAACCAATTAAAATGTCTTTTCCCTCCAACAAAATATAATAAAATATTCCAAGTAGTTATATCTAGATCGTGGTTAATAATATTTTATTATTTTCCATTATCGAGTATAAGACAATATTTTGTTATAAATAGGAGGATTTTCCATTAATTATTCACTTTGATCACTTTCATTGTCGTGCTTTGATCATTCTCATTGCTGCTAATTTTTTCTTACTTCTTGACCTCCCATAGAGTTCAACACATATTGGATTTCTACACCATTGAAAGAGAGAGACTTCTGGATATGAAGCGTTGAGGACAACCAATAAACCACCCCATTGAGGGTGACTTCTAACATAATTCTTTGTTCCCTTCCGAGGTGTTATAATACATATAAAATTATTTATATCTTGCCTTGTCCATTGGAAGTATGGGGCATTATCTTATTTCTTTTTACCATTTAGCTACTTTTATTGCATAGATCGGGTTTCTGGCAACATTTGCTTCGACTATCTATTATAGATATAAGGAAGTTAAGAAGTCATATTTTTTGTTAGGGTTGTTTGTCACGCGGAGATAAATCAATCTCTTTTTGTGCACTTGCGTTAAGAATTTACGCTAAAAATTTGCAACTCCACATGGGTTTTAATTACACATTGTCATCAACAATTGGCAACTCCGCTACTTTTTATTCAAATCCCTGCATGACCAACTGCTTCAGTAACTATAATTTTTCTTTAGCTATTTGTTTTGTCTTGATGTTATTTTTTACTTTTTATGCCCTAAACAGTAAAACTTTTAACTTCATTGTGTCTTTGGGTGTTTTCCGCACGTAACAGGTATCAGCCGCGATAGAGACGGTAAATTTTTTTGCAACCTGTTGCCAGGGGATGTTAGATCTAAAACTCACAATTTTTTTCCCAAAACCTATGATTTATTTCTGAACTTGCAACTATTAGCCTAGAAACTGGGATATACACAGTTTACAGGTTAGTGACTATGAGCTACAAATTTTTTCTGAGTTTTTTTTCTGTGACAGTCAGGGTTTTCTACAAGCACTTTTCAGGGTTTCCTGCTCTCTATCTCAGCCCGTATTAGGCCTAGATATGCTCAGTTTGTCTCCTTGAAGTAGGACCAAGCCCACTATGGTTTCAGTACACTTCCACCTTTATAGGAGGGGTTTAACTGAGTAGGTAATCTGAGATTTTATAGCGCATTCAGCCATTATTTAGGGTATGATCTATCTTTATTTTCGGTATCTTTTGATTAGTTATTATTCCATCCAAAACCCCCTCTTTGTTTTTTTTTTGGTCTTTCCATTAGGGTTCCCTTTGTTTCCCCTAGGGTTTTAACCTTTCGCCTCCCATTTTGCGGCAATTTTCCGTCTGGTTTCTTGCTATTTTCTACACCTTTTCGAGCAGATATGAGTCATTAGATCCCTGTCCCTTAGACCTAATATCTTTTGTCTCTATTGTGTGTTTCCATTCAATTTCTCCATCGTATTAGACTAGTTGTTTGGGAAGCCTTATTTTGGGTTGAATTTATGCATCTATAGTTGTTTATTTTATTGAAATTTATGTTTTATTTACAGTTATTCAACATTTTTTCTTTTTCTTTATACAATAATCTGGGCTTAATTAAAATTAACACACGACTTGCACACATGCACACATAAATTGAAGAGTGCTTGGTTTACACTGCATCCAACACATAAACATTGCAATTAATTTATCTTCCTCACTGAGCCTTTGTTTATCTCTCTTCACCCTTTTCATGTAATTTGTGTTTGCCCATCATTACACCCCAAAGGTGTTTGTCTCAGAGACTCTAAGGCCTTCACCCTCATTTTCCCTTAGGAAGACTTACTCCACCGTGTATAATTCAAGTTAGTCCATCATCAAGTCCCCACACCATCTCTAATATTGGTTCATCAGTTTCTTGATCGGATTCCAAACTCATTTCCCCAGGTTCTGGTCCTCAAGCTGGTGGTGGCCCCGACCCTAATGTTGGAGTTTCTACTAGCAAAGATGATACTAGAACTATTCTAGCTACTCCTTTGTTACCTTTTATGGCATGTTTAAGCCTCCCTGATTTCACCCAGTTAATTAATGACCCTATACTCCATGATCCATGTTGGCCTACTATGCCAACTAAGCCTCCTTCAAACATTCCTAAGTTTGAAGGAAACACTAGATAGGACCCTAGTAATCACGTCTTCTCCTTTCACATGTTTTTCTTGTCCAATTCTATAACTAATGACTCCATTCACCTTCGATTATTCCAACGCACACTCACAAGAGAAGCTACAAAGTGGTATGTCAACAAGGTTGATGCCTCTCATTCAACCTTTGTGACTCTTGCTAAAGAATTTCTATCATACTTCCAGCTACCTCTCTGAGATGAAATGGGTACCGAGTTGTTGGCCGCATTTTGTCAAACTTCTGCCACCCGCCATTCTAACCATGTCGAAGAATGACATAAAATAAGGATCTTATGTTGAGCTCCTATATTCGACGACCATGTCTATATGGATTGGTTTCCCATAAAACCTTTTCCTTCTATTGGTAAATATGTCGCGTCTCATTTTTCTCAGATAAAGTAATAATTTGTCTAATTCGCGTTGAAATATGACTTGATCTACGCCCAATCTGGGTATGTTTATACCATCTTACTAAATCTTCCTAGACCTGGTGTTACCAATGCACCAAGGGAATCTCACATCGCTGACGATATCATTGGATCTATTTCACATCTTTATACTCATCCTTCCACGGGGTTATGATTTCCCTCAAGGAGGGACCAGCTCCTCCAACACTTATCCCCTTCCCTGCAGCATGCATCCAGGACAAAGCATGCCTTACACATTTTCCCAATTGCATCAATCGATGCCAGGGTCAGTTGTTTATCAACCTGTTTACCCAAATGTTTTTTAGCCTTCTTTATATCCTTATCCACATCTCGGTGTTCTAGCCCCTCCGTCATCAGTACCCCGGCCTCCTGTGCCTTCTCAACCTCCGCCACAGCAGCCACCTCCCCCTCAAGGTCACGTTTATGTGCACAAAAGTATGACTAATCCTACTAATTCAAAGAAAAATAGGAAAGGAAACCAAAAAAACCATCATAAGGTAATCAAGGTCGCCAAGGTAATAAACAGAAGGCACCCCAGCGGAACTAGCCTAACACTAACAACAAGAAATAGGGCGATCAGTCCATGAAGAACAAGCCTTGTTCTTGTTGTGGTGTCCATGGCCATTATACTCAGGATTTTCCCCTCTTGCCCCAGATGCATCAGTTGTGGGAAACGTAAGCAACATCTAGAGGACAGCAAGCCACTACTTTGGCTCCTCCAAATATTGCAGCAAATCAACTAGTTGTGTTCACTAATCCTTTCCATGAGCAAGGATATGCTTTTTTCTAATCCACTCAAGGTCAGGCCGCCCCTCAACCTTGATAGCCTAGTACCCTAGAGTACCAAATTCTCATGATGAATCCTGACGAGGTCAATACCACTGATGTCAGCCTTCAGACTCGATCACGCCAATTTTATAGGCCACCTGCTACGTCTGCATCTGAGATCCAAACCAAAGTTTCCAAACAATCCATTTCGACACCTAATGCTCCCTTACGTATATTTCAAGCTCGGGCATAGGTCATTCACAAGATCCCCAAAGGGCCATTATGTCGAAGTGATGCTTCTTCCAAAGCTTCCCACACCTCCAACATAGTAGATGACTTGGCACAATTTCCTGCTACCATGTCAATGCTGGAAGTCCTCTAGTCATGCCCATCACAATGAAAATATCTACTATCTTCTTTGGGCGATGTGGATCCTTCAGATGATCATTTTATCATCTTTGATGTTCACAAATCATATGATGCCCCCTTACCTTCATCCATCACCTTCCAAATACCATTCAAGATTCGTAATGCCAATGTTTTTCGATGTATCATTGACAAGGGCACATCCATCTATGTGATGTCTGCTCTATTCGAAATAAACTCAAATCACCCGACTTATCCCCATCCACCATCACTTT
The DNA here is from genome assembly GCA_034641835.2 of Pinus albicaulis. Lineage (NCBI taxonomy): Eukaryota > Viridiplantae > Streptophyta > Pinopsida > Pinales > Pinaceae > Pinus > Pinus albicaulis. The sequence continues at coordinate 603,693,294 of CM076579.1, read as the reverse complement.
GCATGCTTGAGATTGTCACCCTTCTAAGCCCCTTGGGATGTTCCGCAATTTTCCTATCACTCTTGCGGGTAACACTATTTGTGTTGACATTGAAGGCGTTGATGCCCCCTTGGATTACAATATCCTCTTGGCTTGTAGCTATACCTATAATATCTTTTTTAGCATCTACGATTCACCGTAAGATTTTATTTCCTCACAATGGAAAGATGGTCACCATTGATAAGTTGACATATTACGAATCAAAGTCTCAGACCTCTTCCAAGTCTATCATATCTTTGGTGGTTGATAAGAAATTAGTTGCACCTCTCACCAGTATTTCACCAGGAGTCTATAAATATTCCACCTTACATGGTGCATTCCCTGGTTTCCCTCCCCTTATCACTGACCCTAGCTCATTGAATGTTTGCATGATGCAATCGTCTCGGGCTAACCATAGACGGTTTGGTTCGACCATCCAACAGCCTACGCCTCCACAACCTAGTGGTGGTCACTCGATGAAGCCTTAAGAAAATTATCTTCAAAGACCTTCTCCCTGTGTTGGTGTATCTTTCACCCCTTTTCAACCAAGAATGGTTCCCCCTAGTCTTAATCATCTGGGAGCCATTCCGCCATCCCATTACCCTTCCGATCAGATACTGTTTCTAGCTCCCCCTTCTCGAGTCTTTTCGGTGTCTTTTATGGCTACATTGAGCCTTACCAATTTGACCGTGGGGATCCCAGTCTAGTACATCGATCCCCTAGCCAAAACTCTCCCTGCTCAGATCAAACCTTACACTTCTTTGACTATGGTCCAACCGATCGCTATGACCCCTCCCTTTGCTTTAGTGCCTCGGTCACCTCAACAGAAATATACTCCTATTGCGAATGCATATGGTGAGGGGGGTAAAGCCAAAAAGAAGGAACCTAACGACAACACCCCCCAAACAAATCTAGCTCCTCCTAAGCCTCCAATGTAGTCACCTTCATGCACTTTGTGTGATGTTTCTGGGCATGCTACCCATAATTGTCCTGAGCTTACTCATCACAAACCTATGGTCAATGAGATGTTTCCTGAATTCGATATATTGGAGGTCCATGTTATCTTACCCGATTCAAGTAAGAAACTCAAATTGTTGCACACGAACCACCCTTGTACTTTGTGTGATATTTATGGCCAATATTCTTGGCTTTGTCCTCATGTTGATGACTTTCATGACACCCCTGGGGTTGTTTTCCAAATAGAGACCACTCATAGTGGATCCTTAACTCCTCTACTTGTGATTTCTATGTCTCCATAACCGGAGGACATTTATGCACCCATTGTGATACCTCCCCCTGAAGTCGAGATGACGAAACCTTTGGCAAATATCCTCTATCCGTCATCATCCATGAGATCCATAGTGGGAGACTGCTCAGGGGCATCCTCTTCTGTTTCGAATGAACCTCCTTTGGTGATCATTGTGGGCTCAACATCGGTAGATGTTTCATCTACTAGATCTTCATCTTCCCTTCACAGCGATGTATATGTGAACCATATATCTCATGATGATGTGTCAGATAGCCCCACCGTGTCATGAGATCTTTCTTCTGCCAGTCCTCCCTTCTTCAATTCTAATGAGGACATTATAGAAGCCATGACCACCCCTGATTTTCCTTAGAATGATATGAACCATCGTGCATACTTCCTTCCACAGTGGACCCATGACCAATATGTTGTGGATTCCAAAGACTTCATCCATAGTGAGGTCGATTGGTTCTATTATCGGTTGCATTAAACCCATGAATTTGATCCACACCTAGCTTGTGGCCATTACATTACCACCCGTTGTTTGGGAAATGGGGCATACCTTCTAGAGGATTTTGAAGGCAACTCCTTCCTAAGCCTCACAATGCACTCTACATTAAGAGATTTTACCCATATCATCTCCCATTGCGATGCGTGTTTTATTTTTTTCATGCATATAGGTAGCTTGAATTGTTCATCATCATCTTATTTTTTTTCTTTTGGTGCCTTTCAGATGGATCCATCATCCACACCGTATATCTCCTAATGCTGATGGTGCAAGTCGTTTTTCCCGGAATCTAGCCTCGAAAGCTTGGGCCATTTTTACCTCCATGCATTCATTAGTCCTCTCCAATGGCATATGCATTGGATATGCCACCAATAACCAAGTCGAATATGATGCAATGATAGGTTTTTTAGTAGATTCCCTTGATCATCTCATCCTTCATCTTCATGATCGTTTAGATTCCTTGTTTCTTGTCATACAATTGAATGGTGTGTATCATGTGAATAACCATGTCCTTTTTAGAAGATATTTACAAGTGAAGTTCTTCGTGCGTGAATTTGAAACCATTACATTAATTCATGTACCTAGAGCCCATAACCATTATGTAGAGAGTATTTCAAGCAATATTCTAGATTGGAACTTATCACATGCATTTAACATAAGACAATAATTCTAAACAAAATGGAGAACCATACACTCGTCATATATATAAAAATATGCATATCCATAATATGTTTCGACAAGATCATAAACGTTTTAGAGTCCAATACTCTAATACATCTGACATGCCCATAACATGTTGAAAAATAAAACTAGGGATACCACATGCCCTTACATGTAATCACTATCTGAAGCATCCTGAACCAATGGCTTGGCTCCTGCAGCCCACATATCCTGCATAGCCTGTCCAGCAATCTCCATGCGCCGCATGACCCCTCACCAGTCAGAGGGTAGCCCTGTAAATCCCTTGATGTATTTGTCCTCAAGATCATGCCATCCGCGCTCAGATATGCCGTTGAGCATAAACTCACATTTGCAGCAAAAATCCTCCAGCAAGGCCTGATATTCAGGCCCCTGGTCTCCTCTCACTCTACTAGACCTTGCAGCCATTGGTGCTACAAGTCATCCCATATAACCTGCTAGCTTCACCAGTGCTATATCTGCATAACAAAGTAATGAATAAATACCACATACATATTCTAAAAACTTTAAAATGTATCATAATATGTAGCAAATTTCACTTATCATGTGGTCCCCATGCTCGACCCCGAGGAAGTGGGAAGTCAGGGTCCCCCACAGGTCCCCCTGAAAGTTCATAAACATATTGATAGTGATCTATATACAGTGGCATCCGATCCCAATGTGTGAGTAAATCAGGTCATAACACCCATCTGACTCCCTTGCCTCTTCCTCTCTGTTGGATTATCTTAGGCTCCCGTGGGCCCCCATCCTCCATTTGTACATGAGGCCAAAGTGTGGGGATGTTCTCAAAGAAGAATGAGCATAACAATGTACCAAAAGCACAGTCATGGTTCACTTGTTTCTTGCATAGTGACAGTTTCCATTTCACCAACGACAGCATCATATGGGCCCACCCATAGTATGTACCACTCAGTACAATCTCAACTAACATCATCTTCCCCCCAATGATGTGGTGCAAAGCCTAGTTTCCTAGGATCCGCAATATTGCTGTGGCAACAACCTGTGTCTCTATCGTCACTAGATCACCGATTGTTATGGTCATTCGATTAGCACTAATATGTCGTTTGTAGTGGTATTCAACTAACTTTGATATTTTCTTCCCTCGTGGTAATACGAGATGTATATTTCCCACCAACCCTAGTGTTGGGAGTCCGGTCAAGAGGTATATGTCATGTATGGTCAACTTTATCCTGTGCCCCTACAATATAAAGGCCTCCTGGTCTGGATCCTAGTAGCTTACTATCTTGGATAGTAAAGGCTCCCTTTCCATCTTCAGTGGGTTCTCAACAAATTTGAGAAACTCGTTCCTCGCAAGTCTGCCTTGGACGACCTGACCCCCCTGGATCTTGGCACAAAGCACATCGAAATCCCTCTCCCTCTCTAATTTATCTTCAGATTTTCCATACCTACACAAACCCATCATGTTTGTCAACTCAGAGGAAAATAAAATGCATCCCATATCATCAAGTCCTAGTTTTGAGCCAAAAAATAGGACAAACCCACTTTTTTTTCCAAGTTTCACTTTCCCAGTCGTGTATGTATGAGCTCGCATTTTCCCCCTTTAGAAGCTGGGATCCAACTCATAGTACAGGGCCTAGGAAGTGCAATCCGACCGTAAGGATGGGAAAACTACTTTTCCTGGCTTCTCGACACCTAATCTCCAAAAAAGAACCACTAAAAAAGTAGAGTAGGGTTAGGCCACCAACCTTCAACTCATGAATCTAGATTCGAATGGTCATTTTGTCTGTTTCGATCATCGCAAGATTTAGGGCCTTCTCCTCCTCTCCAAGTTCACCACTGTTGAGCAGTGGAAAGGGTATGAATTCACTATGTGTTTTCCCATTCTTTTACTTTAAACATAATTCTTTTTACTTTAGAAAGGTGATTTATTACAAGAATTGTGGTAGAATTGTAAAGATTTATGTTTATTGTAAAATGTAACTAAAAACTTCCTTTTATTGCTAAAAACAAGAATCATTCGAGGTGAAGAGCTATACCAAAAGCGAGGCTAAAGTAAGTGCAACTGCCATTCCTCCAGCGTTAGACCAAATCTTGCCAAAGACAAGGAAATCTGAATGCATTGCTAAGAGAAGATAGGGGACAACTCACCTTCAAAGAAGAGACGCTGTTCAATTCTTATCTCGTTCCTTGTCTTGTCAGTCGAGTTTTTTATATAAGGCAATGCCTTTAGCGATTGCAGTGGAGTCAGATCATTTGATTAAAAACATTCCTTTTGTAATATTACGTTTTATTGACTCTCGTGATTAGAGAGCGGTCACTGTAACACTTTTATGTTCAATTAATACAAAGGCACGTTTCATTTCATATTTCAAGCTCTGAAGTAACCCAACGGTGTTTCACTGGTGCTAAGGGCTCGGCCCTGGTGGAATCGTTCTATTGTCTGTATTTCTATCCTTTGATTATTGTCCTGTGATAATTGCATTTGGTTTCATTATGATTACAGAGTTACTTAATTACTGTTGAATTGAGTACTGGATTGTTGTGTGCGCTAATGGAATTCATCGTTGTTCTATTTTAACAAGGATTGTAATTCTGTTTTACTTATATTTCTTTCACGTATAAATCTTTGTTGTTCCATACTTAAATTCATTTGTCATTCCATTGGATTATCGTTCATTTCGATTGACTACTTAATAACGTTTTTTGTCGACAGGGTTGGAGTTTGAGAAGACTTGTTATCTAATTTTGTTAAGTTCATATTTGCTATTCAATTACTGTTTTCTATTCAATTACTATTTGTTGTTCATTTCTAATTCGTTAGGTTCAGATTGCAGAGATATTGTTTGTTTACAGTTTTTTGTGTAGGCATATAGATTACAAATTGTTGTTCCTTTCCAATTCTTGCTTTTAAAAGAAATTATTCTTAGTTTATTTTCAACAGCAAGTAGTTCAATTTCGATTTCACTTTGATTGCTCAAAGAGTAGGACTGTCAACTGTAGATAACATTGGTTATAGCTTCCAAGTTCACAGATTGATTGCCTTGTTCCAGTGTGATTTCAGTTGCATCGATTTCTAAAGGAATGAGTTATTGCTAATGTATCCTTGATTGATGCTTTGCAGAGTGAGTAGTTAAGATTTCAAAGTATTTGCATTCATGTTATTGTAATTAGATCTCCTTACAAGCATCTGTTTACTCTTGTATCTAAAATACTATACTACATCTCTCATAGCATCACTCTTAGCTAAATTGCAGTCTCGAACAGAGTACACTCCTGAAACAAAAATTCGTTCCCAGATTGATAATTAATGTAGGATAAATAGGTGCTAAAAATATATATATTTTATACCTCAACATTTTGGTGCCATTTCCGGGGAGGGTGTATGCCATTTCGAAGGAGTGACGGACATTTTATTTTTTTCTGCTTGCAAAGAATTGGGTATTAAAGACAGAAGGTAAGAACCTGTGCACCGAGCAAGGAACATACTTTCTCATAGCCCGCTTCACAGCATAATTAGGTGAAACTTATTTCTTTAGGTAGGAATGAAGGCTTGTTTTATTGAATGAATAAACTGGCGAAACAAAAAAAAATTCCTCATAAACCCGAAAAACCTAAGGGACCGGTGACCCTTGGGCGAACAACTTTCATTGATGAAATCCTTAAGAATATTGAATCTCAGCCATCAATAGGACCTAGGAAAGTTATCTCTAGGAAGCCTACTAGCTCCCTTCAAGCCACAGAGTCACCATCTGAAGCCTTTACTGAGATACATAGTCAAACAGTGGGAATTGAGCAATATTCCTAAGAAATTGAGAATCCTTGCCTAATTTCTCCACAAGAAGGGAACTATAGAAATCTCCACGAAGGAGAGGGGGAAACAGGAGAAGCAGAAGAACCAAAATCTCCTCTTGAAATAGTCCAAATAGTGAGCAGTCCAGATAAGGGAAGTGTTGTCAAGATCATTCAAAACAAAGGACCTGAATCTCCTTAAATAGTAGGCTAGCAAGGAATAATTATTGTTCCAGATCAAGGGAGTGTTGTCAAGACCATTCCTACTCCTTCCAGTCAGCCTAGGAATTCTCTTGAGATCCCATAATGATAGTGGCGCATATTTGATCAAATGGCCCAGAAAAAGAACCAAAACCAGAACCAGCAGACACCCCAACAAACTTCCACACTGCAATATCCTATAGTGGATACTGCAGTTAATGCACCTATGAAAGTCATTCCTCTTCAACATATTCCTACATTTCATGGCTTGACATCGGAAGATCCAGATGCATTTCTATTTGAATTCGATGTGTTATGCAGGGGGTATGACTATACCACCGATCCCCGAAAACTAAAACTATTTCCTTCCACATTAAAAGGAGCAGCCTTACGATGGTTTATGGGGCTAGGTGGGGGTGTTACAACTGATTGGGATCAGATGAAAGCTACATTTCTAAAGAAATATCAGGATTATTTCATGTCTCGGGAACTAAAAGATGAAATATTTCAAATGACAGCTAAACCGAATGAAGCTCTGGAAGAATATGTGGAACGGTTTCAATACAATCTTCAGAGATCTCATTATGCATCTTTACCCTTACCTGATAATGTTCTGAAGACTACAGTAATTAGGGGGATGAAGGATCAATGGGTTCAAACATTGAATATTATGAGAAAAGGTGATATATATCAGGAAAGCTATGCTAACATTATTTATTTGTGTATCAGGAGTTCGAGGGGAAATACAAGGCTAAAATCAACAGAACGTGACATGATCACAAGGGATAATAAGACCTCCAGTGAAGGAGTAACTCATGCAGATATTGGCAATCTGCTGGAAGATTTTAAAAGAGATATTCTAGGGACTCTAACAACATAGTTATACATTATGCAAGACAAACAAAATCAAGGAGAAGCAGAACAAAATTTGGCAGTATTTTGTTCCAGATGCAGGAAGAAACACAGCCACAAAGAGTGCCCGCTGGATATAATCAAATTTTGTGCCATTTTCATGAAATACCACCCCATATAAGGATGTCCCTCGCTTCCTTGGTTAAAATCAATGTATAAAGAGGCAGAACAAGAATCAGAAGTGGTATTTTTACTTAATCAGTGCCGACAATGGCAGCCACGACAATCAGGTATGCCAACTGATCCATTTTATTATTTTCAGCCTCCTCAATATAATGCTCAACAATATAATGGAATGTGGCAAAATCAACCAGCTTTCCCCAATTGGTCACAACAGCCATTTCCTACATCATCATGGCCAAATAAAGAAAACCAAAATAATTGGCCAAATTTTCTTTTCTGCCCACCGTTTTGGCAAAACAATGCTTATCCAACACAGTGGCCCCCCTCTACTTCACAGATCCAAGCCTGGCAGTCAAACTAGCAAAGACCTACAAATCAGCCAGCTAGAACAACTCCCCTCTCTCAACCTACACTGCCAGCTCCCTATACATTACCACAAAACCCCCAGACCAACTTAAGACCACAACTCCCAGCCCAGCCCAACCCAAACCGAAACAATAGGCCATTTTAGTCTGTCTAAATAATGCAACCACCAGAATTAGAAACTGAACTGAGGGAGTGTAATGACCTTCAATTAAGGTTTGGACGTATAGTAGAAATAGAGAGAGACAAAAATGTTCATACTGAAGATCCATTACCTATAGAACAAACATTGCAAAAAGAGAAGGCGGTTCAACAAAAAAATCAACATCAAACTCCACAACAAGAAAAAACCTCTTCTCCGCCATTCCCAGAACGATTAATCATACCTCACCCATTAGAATATCTTGATTTTGATCTTCTAGGATAATTAAAAAAAAATTGTATAAAAATCCCTCTCCTCCAAGCTATCCAAGACATCCCTATTTATGCAAAAACCATCAAGGAATTGTGTATAAAGAAGCCAAAGAGGAGAACAACCACCAACCCAACTGTCCAAATATTCAGTACTCTATCTGACTTATTATCAGGAATGGAAACACCTTTAAAATATGAAGACCCATGAAATCCTATAGTGACAGTGCAAATCAATGGGAAATTGTTCCCAAATGCCTTAGTTGATTTGGCAGCTGTAATCAATATCTTAACAACCACCACCTGTCAAAAACTTGGCATTACATCATTAGAACCAACAAAAACCTTATTAGAATTGGCTGACTGATCGGTAGCCAAACTAGAAGGTACACTACAATATGTAATGGTATCCATAGATTCCTAGGAATACCTTGCTGACTTCCTGATTATCAACCTAAAGAACCGGCTAGATGGACACCCATTAATCCTAGGTAGACCTTGGTTGGCAATTGTTGATGCTTATATTGGCTGCCGACAAGGTAACATGACAATAACAAGGGGAAACTATGTCAAGAATTTAGCTTTATATCCCCCAGCCCAACCAAGTCTATCAATAATCAAAAAAAGAAAGTAACATGTATCATATCTTATGGAAAACATGAGATCACCTCTAACTATAGAAGATGCCCTCAATTTTAAAGACCAAACAAAGGATGATATCATTAATAGTTTTATTAACAAACCACAAATCAGATCCCATCTACAATGTCACATGATCAAGGCAACATTTGATAATAAAGAAGACGAAGATCCTCTGAAAGACATCCCGCATCAAGTAATACCCACTACTTCTGTGTACAATAGTAAGATTGTAGAAATTGAGCTGGGAAAAACTCTAAACATTAACAAAAATCTGACTTTTGAACAAGAAGAGAAGTTGGTCCAATTAGTACGAAAATATAAAGCAACCTTTACATGGGATTGTCCATACATGAAGGGAATTGACCCCCAATTATGCACACACCACATCTATACCAAAAAGGATGCAAGACCCATTCGCCAACCCCAAAGAAGACTAAACCCTCACGTTAAAGATATTGTGAAAGCTGAGTTACAAAAACTATTGGATGTTAATTTCATTTACCAAATATCTGATAGCAAGTGGGTATCTACATTAGTAGTGGTATCAAAGAAGAATGGGAAGTGGAGGATATGTGTAGATTACTAATAACTCAACAAGGCAACCTAGAAAGACCACTTTTCCCTCCCTTTCATTGACCAGGTATTAGACACATTGGAAGGAAATAAATTCTTTTCTTTCATCGATGGCTTCAGTGGGTACAATCAAATCCAGATTGCCCCTAAAGACCAAGACAAAACTACTTTTACCTGTCCTTGGGGGACATTTTCCTACCGAGTCTTACCCTTTGGCCTATGCAATGCCCCTGCTACATTTCAAAGGGCCATTCTCAACATCTTTTTAGATTTAATAAATGAAGGGCTCGAAGTATATATGGATGACTTCACACCTTATGGAGATGATTTTGAGCCAGCATTAGAAAATTTAGAAAAGGTGTTGCAAAGATGTATTGACACTAGGCTTGGTTTAAGCCATGAAAAGTGTCATATGATGATGACCGAAGGACTTGTCTTAGGACATTATATTTCAACAGCTGGAATTAAGGTGGATCCATCCATAATTCAGATAATTTTGTTAATACCCACACCCACCACACAAACAGAGGTACGTAGATTTCTTGGATTTTCCAGTTATTATAGGAGATTTATAGAACATTATTCTCGAATAGCTGCACCTTTCTATGCACTAACAGGAAATGTTGATTTTATTTGGATAGATAAATGTGACAATGCCTTCAATGATCTGAAAAATCTTGTATCAACAACCCCAGTGCTGAGGGGCCCAAATTGGAATTTTCCATTCCAAATTTCCTCTGATGCCTCAGACACAACGATTGGAGCAGTGCTTGGGTAGGAAGAAGTCAAAAAACCATATGCAATCTATTATACCAGCAAAAATCTATCTCCTGCTGAACTGAACTATACTGTGACTGAGAAGGAATTTTTAGCTGTAGTACATGCAGTAAATAAGTTTAGACATTATATAACTAGGTATCCTGTAGTTCTATATATTGATCACTCTGCCATTAAATTTTTAGCAAATAAACCTGTTACAAATGGAAGAGTGACAAGATGGTTGATTTTATTGCAGGAATTCAACATTACAATCAAAGATCGACCTGGAAAAGAGAACCATGTAGCTGATTTTCTATCAAGAATGCCAAAGCCAACAGATGTAGCAGCAGTCAAAGACCACTTCCCAGATGAACATTTGTTCGTTGTTACTATTAGAACCCTATGGTTTGCTAATATAGAAAATTATTTGGCAATAGGTAAATTACCTAAAAATCTAACCCTTAATTAATGAAAGCAGATAATACAGCGTAGTACCCGATTCTCTTGGATTGGGGGCTACCTGTTTCATACAAGGTCAGATATGCAAATTAGGAGATGCGTTTGGGACGACGAAGTATTTGATATTTTGAAAGCATGCCATGAAGGGCCATGTGGCAGACATTTTGTAGATCGTGGAACCACCCATAAGGTTTTACAAACAGGCTATTATTGGACTACCATTTTTAAAGATGCTAAAAAATTTATGCAGGCCTGTGATAGCTGCCAAAGGGCAGGTTGCCCTGGACAGTCCGACGAAATGCCTTGGAACCCACAACTAGTAATTGAACCATTTGAACACTGGGCGCTCGATTTTGTTGGCTCCATTAGCCCCCCATCAAAGCAAAGAACATACATCCTAGTTGCAACCGAGTATGTCACTAAATGGGTTGAAGAAGAGGCCCTTTCGAAAGCTACATAAGACTCTGTAATACAATTTCTTTTCCAAATATTTGTGCGATATGGCCTCCCAAGGGATATAATTACAGATGGAGGACCACAGTTTGTAGGTAATAAAGTCACTGAAACATTATAGAATTACCACATTCAGCACAATATTACAACCCCATACCACCCACAGGAAAATGGCTAAGTAGAGAGCACGAATAAAGTGATCGAGTCTATATTGACAAAAATTGTTGCCTCACACAGATATGACTGGGCCTACATATTTTCAGAAGCCTTGTGGGCATACCGAACAACATGGAGAGCTACTATGGGAAATTCTCCATATCAATTGGTATTTGGAAAAGAGCCCATATTTCCAATAGAGTTTGAAATTCAGACATTAAGAATAGTCCAGAAGGTGGGCCTAGATTTAAATGAAGCCCAGGCCGAAATATTGCAGCAAATCAATGATTTAGATGAAATTATGCTCTCTGCTCTTCAACACACTACGTTAATTCAACAATAGAGAGAAAAATGGCATGATGCCCTCATCAAAGAAAAGATTTTCCACAAAGGAGATTGGGCACTCCTATATGACTCCAGGTTTCAGGATTTTCCAGGGAAACTCTAGACACGATGGCTTGGACCTTACTAGATACAAAAAGTGCATGATAATGGCACCATTACATTAACCACCATTGATGGAACCACCATTGATGGATCTGGACATTCCTTCAAAGTAAACGATCATCGAGTACGATTGTGCCATAAACCGCTTACTCGAGAATCCTTCTACCAACAATTATGGGAATATTCTACCATGCAAATTCTGGCTAAAGGGGATAATTCCTCCTCGGCACCCATTCATTAAATCATTTATTTCCTTTGAAATTTGTACATAAATATTGTTAATTTATTTTGTTTGTTTTTTTATGGAATTTTGTTTCTTCAAAATCTGTTTATTTCTCTTATTTTGAGTTTTTGTTGTTCCTTTCCAAAGGAACAACATTTTTGTTGTTCCTTTCGAAAGGAACAACAACTCTGCTGAGAGTTTTTTTGTTGTTCCTTTTGAAAGGAACAACAGTTGTGCTATTTATTTTCGTTGTTTCGCATATTTTTTTGCTATTCCTTTCGAAAGGAATAGCAGTTTCGCAGATTCTTTTTGTTGTTCTTTTCGAAAGGAACAACACTTTTCGCAGATTTTTTTTGTTGTTCCTTTCTTGAGGAACAAAACTTTCCGTAGATTGTTGTTCCTTTCCAAAAAAACAACACCTTTTGAGTGTATTATTTTTCTTGTTTTAGACCAGCATTTTGAGGATTTCTAATGACTCTTATAAAGGAAAACATACTATTTATACAAAATCACACAAATTAAAGCTTACTGGAATCAGTAAATCAAAAGAAGTTGTCATTTTTTTGAGGATATTGTTTGGTGATGATAAGAAAAAGGAAAAAAGACCATAATAAATAATATGACTTTGTTGTCTTACTATCACTAAAATTACTATGATTGATTATCTTTATCATGTTGGTTCTTCCCCAAATATTTATAACTTTATTTGATTTTTACTTGTTGAATAGGAATAAGGGCATATTATTTTCTATTGATATGTTTAGACTTCTTCCACCATCCCTACTCTTAAGGAGTGTTGAGAGATCCTTTATATATAAATAGGAAAGTGCTATATGAAAAAGAAGAAAAAATATTTCACTAACAATTTTATGATATGGCAGATGGAGGATAGGGGGTCTCATCAAGAGCCAGCCTACCATGATCATAAGGAAGCAAGTGAAGTGGCATTCCCATCATGGCCACCACACCAGGGATATGGTCCAATGGAAAATTGAATAAAAACTAAGAATTCCTTGGAACAGGAGGTGTCATCATGAGCCGGCCTGCCCACTTTTCACTTCTTCCCAGTGAATGGCATTGTGATTCATTTGGTCCCCAAGCTGGCACAATGGCCTCCGTTATGACATTAAACATCACTTCCCTAGCATAAATAAAGGGCAAGGGTTCCAAGGGTGAAAAAGTAACTTTGTCAAGGTTATGGACACTTGTTGGCAACAGAGCTCTGTTGATGGTATTGGAGTCACATTTTTATAAATCAATAGTAATATTAAACCTTTTTTCCTATATCTCTATCTAAATATCAAATGAAATTATGAATCCTAAACTCTTGATTTCGAACCAATTATACATGAAAATCATCATAAATTGATCACATTAGTTTGAGTGGGTAATGAGCGCATTAGTACTTGTGTTCACTTTAGCTGTCCCTTTTCCTTATCTTTAAATCATTACAAACGTTTCTATATCTATTTATGATTTAATCACACGCATCGATTTCAGAAAATGCAATAATTTGACTAATTGTATCATAAGTATGCATGTTTTTTCCTGATGTACAATTGATGTGCAGTACTTTCCTCTCTTATTTGACGGTCAAGGATGACCTATCATCCTCCAGGGGGGGCGCGGATGCCTCTTAATCACTGCATGCAGATCAAATCCCTATATTTTTTTACCTGTACGCGGATCAAATCGCTGCATTCTAGGGAATAACAAAAACTTAACGATATTATTCCAATTCACCATGTTGTGTTGTTCCATTACATTACTGTGTGTTTGGAAAAAACTAACAGTGTGTAGAGAAGATGGGAGGTTGACCAATTCGTAGCGAGGTGCAAGTGCTAGTTGTTTCTGATGTTGTACAAGAGATTCTGGAAAAATTGGGATAGACTAATTCCTATCTATTAGAAACCAGGCCAACATAGCAGCTAAGGTTCAATGGGGAATTTCCAATCGGAATGTTCAAAATAGAGAACCATTTAACTATAAAAATTTGATTAGCTGCAGATCACTTGGTTCTCTATAGCAACCTCATTTTGAGGGAAGGCCCATTCTGGCTAGGGTGTAGGTTTCGAAGCCTCATTGCATGGTATCTTGCTACAGATTATAAAGCCATTTCTGAAATACCCGAAGGATAGACAGGGCATGTCTTCGAAGCATTAGCTGCAATGCATGGTTTTAGGCCTTTTGATGAAAAACCTTCTCCAACTTATTCTTTAACTTCTTTGCATGTAAACTATGGTTTTCATGAGGACATGAAAAAGTGTAAGCAGGGGGATATGTTGAGCAGTGGAAAAGGTATGAATTAAATATGTGTTTTCCCATTCTTTTACTTTAAACATAATTCTTTTCACTTTAGAAAGGTGACTTATTACAAGAATTGTGGTAGAATTGTAAAGATTTATGTTTATTGTAAAATGTAACTAAAAACTACCTTTTATTGCTAAAAATAGGAATCAGGCGAGGTGAATAGCTATACCAGAAGCGAGGCTAAATTAAGTGCAATTGTTGTTCCTCTAGCGTTAGACCAAATCCTACCAAAGACCAGGAAATCTGAACGCATTTCTAAGAGAAGGCAGGGGACAGCTCGTCTTCGATCAAAGGAAATCAAGTGATAGCTAAAGAAAGAAGAGAAGTGAATCCCTCTGGATCCTTCGATCCTGAGGAATCGTTGTTCAAAGCTTATCTCCTTCCTCGTCTTGTCCGTTGAGTTTTTTATATAAGGAAATGCCTTTAGCGATTGCAGTGGAGTCGGATCATTTGATTAAAAACATTCCTTTTGTAATATTACGTTTTATTGACTCTCGTGATCAGAGAGCGGTCACTGTAACACTTTTATGTTCAATTAATATAAAGGCACGTTTCATTTCATCTTTCAAGCTCTGAAGTAACCTAGCAGTGTTTCACTGGTGCTAAGGGCCTGGCCCTGGTGGAATCGTTCTGCTGTCTGTATTTCTATCCTTTGAAAACTGTCGTGTGATAATTGCATTTGGTTTCATTACAATTACAGAGTTACTTAATTACTGTTGAATTGAGTACTGGATTGCTGTGTGCGCTAATGGATTGCATTGATGTTCTATTTTAACAAGGATTGTAATTCTGTATTACTCATCTTGCTTTCACGTATAAATCTTTGTTGTTCCATACTTAACTTCTTTTGTTGTTCCATTGGATTATTGTTCATTTCGATTGACTACTTAATAGTGTTTGTTATCGACAGGGTTGGAGTTTTAGAAGACTTGTAATCTGATTTTTTCAAGTTCATATTTGTTCTTCAATTACTATTTATTGTTCATTTCTAATTTGTTAGGTTCATATTGCAGAGAGACTGTTTGTTTACAGTTTACTGTGTAGGCATATAGATTACAAATTTTCGTTGCTTTCCAATTCTTGCTTTTAAAAGAAATTCTTCTTAGTTTATTTTCAACAGCAAGTAGTTCAATTTCGATTTCACTTTGATTTCTCAAAGATCAAGACTGTCAACTGTAGATAACATTGGTTATAGCTTCCAAGTTCCTAGATTGATTGCCTTGTTCCAGTGTGATTTCAGTTGCATTGATTTCTAAAGGAATGATTTATTGCTACTGTATCCTTGATTGATGCTTTGTAGAGTGAGTAGTTAAGATTTCAGAGTATTTGCATTCATGTTATTGTAATTATATTTCTTTACAAGCATCCATTTACTCTTGTATCTAAAATACTATACTACATCTCTCATAGCATTACTATTAGCTAAATTGCAGTCTCAAACAGAGTACACTCTTGAAACAAAAGTCAATGTAGGATAAATAGGTGTTAAAAATATATACCTTTTATACCACAACAACCACAACTCCACTAGAAAATGAATCAAATTGGAGAGAAATTTTCGTTTTAAAAGAAAAGCCCTCATTTTTCTTTCACCAATTTAAACCACACCGTAGCTCAGTTTGAAAAACCGTCAGCACCATTGAAAATCTCTCGCTCAACTCAAAACTGGATATCCTTTTATTTTTGGTGATTTGATACTTCACCCAGAAGCCATTTTTCCAAGAAGGGTCACTTCGTCACCTCTCAAAATCATATTTCTTCACTTGCACTGCCTGTATTTGGGGCACCAATTTTCGTTCATAATTGTTAATGCATGTTTCAATTACCATCACGAGTAACCATCTCTTTCTCATGCTTTTATGGTCGCCACCAAGCCTATTCTGTGTAGGAGCCTCATTGAGTTTCCCTTGATCAGAGTATCTAAGTTGAGTCACGATTTCATCATGAAGTCTATATCGAGTCCATTTACCTCTTGTTACAATATTCCATCCATGTTTTCCATGTCCCTCTCTCATCTCCCCAATTTTGGCCTCCATTCATACTATCACCCATCCCCTCCAAAGTAGACTCAGTCGCTGCTAGGTCATCCATGATTTTTATGCTCTGATAATGGAAGTCATCTGTCCACTACTCATTCCCCCTCATTCCATCATCATCCATGCTGTTAGTCCATCAATCATTTTAATATGATTCCTCATTACCTCACCTATGGCACACCTCCTTCTATCAACATCAACAAATTTACTCTAGAAGACAGTTCTAGAGGGTGGTGTACCTTGGTTCCAACTTCCATTCTTGTTCTATGTCTCAGATCATGCAAAGGGAATCATCATTTCCCTTTGACTTGATTTTTTCTCATCTTCTTAGCTTCAGCTCCTTATCGCATGATCTAGATTCCTATACTTGATGATTTGGTGATCCAACAGATTGTAACAATGATTCCCAAGTGTGTGTGAGATGTTTAAGACCTCATGAGGGGCTGGTCCTTGAGGTAGCCCCCCACATGCCCAAATGACCTCATATTATGCTACAACCTTAGATGCAGATCCTCACATTTGATGGGTTATATTCTACTCATTTGTAGCGCCGATAGCATGCATCACTCAAATGATCCATTCCTATTTTCAGATCCCTTTCCTCTTTATCAACGCTTTTATTGTTTTTATCATGTCTCATGTACTTAGATATTATTGTCTTTAGTCCTGGCTATTGTCCTAGGAGAAATATGTAAGTGGGATCCATTATATTTTTGTCTGGCCCATTTTTATGCCAACATATAATATACTCTATATCTCAGTCTCATTTTATTGGGTGCACCATTATGCTTTGTACATTTTCATCTCGGCGATCATAAGTATGCCTCCCTTGCCTCACTGAGAATAGGTACCAAACCATTAAAGTAGAGCTATATAATTTATAGGTCTTGCCCCCTCAGTTATTGTCCTCTTTTGCTTCACTCCATATATGTATCTTTGTCTCTCTGAATCCCCTTCAATTTCTAGTGATTGTGTTCTTACAACATACTTTGGTCATACGATTAGCTCCAAACACTCGCACATTGGGGGGGGGGGGGGATTTGTTACACCAATTTTTGTTCATCTAATCATTTACAATTAGATGGATCAAGGTAAACCATGTAAGACCAATTTTACCATAGTAAAATAGCTTTCACTATAATAAATAATTTACTAAACCATGTTTTATTAAGTTATTTCTAGTTCAAAGAGGAAACCACATGGGCAATAATTAAATAAATCCATTTTTATTTGATTTTCCTCTAGGAATAATTAATGAAACCATTGTTTAAATAATAGTCTTGGTCATATTTAACCCAATTATGAGAAACAATTCAATAAATCATTATTTTTCTTATTTTTCTGTAGGACTAATTAATTAAATCATTATTTAGTTATTTCCTTTGTTAAATTTGACTAAATCACCTAGAAATAATTGAAAAAATCATTATTTGTTAAATTATTCCTTAATTCCATTTTGAAATGATAAATAAAGCATTTATTTGTTTATTATTTCTAAATAAAGGTATTTAACCAATTTAAATACATTCTTCCTCTGACAAAATATAATAAAAATATTCTAAGCGATTAGATCTAGATCTTGGTTAATAATATTTTATTATGCACCATTATTGAGGATAACTCAATATTTTGTTATAAATAGGAGGGTTTCCATTCATTCTTCACTTTTATCACTTTCATTGTCGCACTTTGATCATTCTCATTGCTACAACTATTTTCTTTGCTTCTTGATATCCCATAAAGTTCAACACATTTTGGGTTTTCTACAGCATTGGGAGAGAGAAACATCTGGATTTGAAGCATTGAGGACAACTAAGAACCCATCCGATTGAGGGGGACTGGTAACACTATTATTTTTTCCCTTATGAGGTGTTATAATATATTAAAAATTATTTATATCTTGTCTTGTCCGTTGGATGCATGAAGAAATTATTATTTCTTTTCACTGTTTAACTAATTTTATTGCATAGATCATGGTTTTTACAATTTTTTTTTTAACTATCGATTCTATATCAAAAGAAGTTAGGTAACCATTTATGTTGTTAGGGTTTTTTTCATACAGAACTAAAGTGAGCTCTTTTCGTACACTTGCGTTAATAATTTATGCTAACAAATGGTGACTACATAGGGTACACACATCCTTCTGTGGGTTGTGGTCTACCCGAGGGGGGAACAAGCTCCTTCATCACTTATCCCCCTCCAGGAAGCATGTATCTGGGTCAAAGCATGCCTTACACATATTCCCAAATTTCAGGGCCAGCTATTGCTCAACATTTTTACCCCAATGTTTCCCAACTTCCTTTCTATCCTTATCCATGGTCACCTATTTCAGATGAAATTCAGGAGCCTGAAAAAATCCTAACTTCCACAGCTCATATCTCCGAAAATATTGCAAAATAATTTCTTAAATTTTTACATGAAGTTCCTCAGGATTTCATCTTAGCGTCATAAAAATTTCAGCTTCTAAACCTTCATATAAAACAATTTATAGCGAAAATTCCATGATGTCCTATTTGGAGTAGCAAAGCCCTAGAATCCAAAGCTCTGATACCAAATATTATGAAACCAACTCCAAAAATAGAAGAAAAGATAGATCAATGCCTTATAAATATGCCACTTCAAGGGGGAAACCTCCTTTACATAGCATAGATGAACAATTCTTGAATTCTACAAATGAAAAAACCTCCTTCTATATATAGGAGTCCATGGGGTCACAATATAATCCTAGCCAACCTAACAATAATAATGTAAGGGAGGAATAATAACAATATTCGGGTTACAAAGGTACAAAAATAACAATAAGGGGGCTACACTAACAACAATAAGGGACTACACTAGTAATATAGGGGCCTAACAAATTGTTTATCCAAAAATAGGTTAAGATCCCATTTCCTTTTGGTGTCCTGCATTTATTTATTTATTTTCCCCTGGGAAACATGTTGCTTCCACCAATTATGGATAGGAAATGTGTCATGGATGTTTGTTCCATGTTTCTTATGTGGAAATATTTCCTAGAGAGGAAACAAGGGAGTAGGAGTTCCCTATCGCTTAATTATATGCACATTACAATGTTCTAACTACAAGATGCATGATGAATTAAATAAATAATTTGACTAGTTATAGATACTAGCATTTTCTAAGGAATATGCATAAAAGATTTAGGTGTAAACTTTTTATAGAAATGACGATAAATTACATAATAATTATAAACTTTGTTACAAGTTATTTTCTTATTCCTTACTTTAATTCATATAACATGTCAAATTAAACTACTTTGTTGCAAAAAAAATCAAAGCAATGTTTTATACTCATTTCAGTTTTTTTTTTTTCATTTAGAAAAGAAATGAAATGGCCTTTATTGGTCGGTTATGTGTTTATATTGCTTTTGTTTTCTTGCTAAAATCATTGTCTTACATTAAGAGTAATGAAATTGAAGTTGTAATGAATTAAATGAAGAGTGGGCCAAATATTTCCCTAACATAAATTTAAATTGCCTGCTTTCTTTATAATAATTGTTGCATGTGTCATTTGGTGTCATTCAAATTCAAGGTTGTAATGTTACCAAACACAACCTTGTAGTGACCTCAATTTCTATAAATCTGCAATTTCCAAGGTTGTTTCAGGGTATTAGTGAAATTTGGGTATGAATGCTTGCACACATAAATACCTTTCAAATTTTATTACCTTTTATTCCTTATTCATTTTTGTTGTTATACATGTCAAAGAGTTTCATTTTCTCATGAGATTAACTATATCTTAAAATAATTTAATTTTTTTTCCTAAGGATTTTCTAGATACCCTAATAATCTTAATGTATGATGAACAAAATCATGCCCAAAAGAAAGTGATTTTCTATAGAAATTATGCCTTCCATAGGAAAAATGCTATATTACGAGGTTGGATGCATATTCATTTTTTCTTGAATTTGCACTAGTACAAACTTTATCAATGACTATAACATTTACACCTAGTCATGACATAATCCTAACATTTCTTCCATATGATTATTTATCGAGGGATGGAAAGATATGTAAAATCAATGGGGTATGTATCCATGTTTCCTTTTCCCAATATTTAGGAAATGGAGAATTCGTCCTATTTATATGGGGAATTATCTTCTGTTTATATGTTTCTATTGAGGAAATTTGTATTCAACAGAGAATGATCTACATATGTTGGTTTTTTTTTAATTGATGACAAATTTTGAGATGGCATTTTGGTCTTCCAAAAATTCACCAACTACCTCAATTCTACAGAATAATAGTGGAAATATTGATGTCTAGTACCTGTGAAGGAGGCCTTAACAAATGTATTGTTATTTTTTTACAGAAAGAATGCGCTTTTCCCATCGACCGATCAGAGCAACAACTTCATAAGATCCTTCCAGTTTTGTCTCAAGATTTTGATAAAGCCCTTGATGACTTGAAAGAGAAGGTATGGATGCTTTGGTTTCACACTACTAATTTTTCTTTTCATAGTTTGTGGAAAATTTCCTAATTCCATATGTCTTGGCATATATTATTTTAATATCTAGTAGCATAGATTTTTTTGTAAAAAAGAGACTTTTATTCTCAAGATATCAATATTATTACATATAAATGGAAAGTTTTTCAATTCGGTCCTTTTTAGTATCCACCCAGGTTATTATGGGTACCATCCTTGGAATGATGGGAAGTGCCTAGTGGCCCCCTTTTTCAATTCATCACATGCAAAAAATAAAAATATATAAAGGCAAGACAGGGTGAAAAGATGAAAATTTTTATTGAGCATTGCATTGACCCAATATATAATATGAATTGATTAAAAATTCATAGGGTTGTTTGGATTTTTTTTTCTTTCTATTTCACTTATTTAGAGAAAATTATATATTCAAATACACAATCAACTCAAATCAAACAAAAATAGAGAAGCCTAATTATGAAGATGTATCTCTCTCCATTATTTTACATTGTTATTTTTATGAATTGTACTTGAATTTCACTAATAATAACCTGGATTTATATATTTCTTATAGCTCCAAATTGAAATCATGGTAAGAATACGAATATCCCATCAAGAATGATGTAAATATGATTAAAATAATCTCACCTTTAGCCTAAGCACGTGACCGAGTAATTTCTGAGGTGTGAAGTTTTATTATAGGCACCGTTTGTTTGTTTGTTTTGGTTAGAAAAGGGTTTTCTCTTGGTTTTATGTAACTTTAAATTTATCATTTGTATCATGTTGAGAAATGGAAAGGAATAATGTGTGACGTTTATCTTGTATAAATTTATTTTTAATGATAGTATAAAGAGTTTAACCTAGCTGCAGCCCCCTTTGGTAAAGGAAGAGTAACATCTTAAAATGTTGCCTAAGAATATGCCATATACAGAGTTTAAGCACAAGTAAAATATGGATTTTTATTTTACATATGTGTTCTATTTTCTACCTAACATATCATAGCAAGAAAAATATTGATATTGTAGGAATTTTTGAACGACCAAATTGAGGTATATTATTTTGATGTTCCACTACATTGATACCTTATCATGTCAGGAAGGATTTTAATATGAATTATATGTTTCTGAAACAAATAAAATTCACAGTTTATAAATATAAAAGATTAAAAAAAAAAAAAAATTCCTTTCTTTAATTGTTACGTCACTCTGGTGTGGGTAGGTTACAAGAAATGGGATTGGAAAAGGTATGGCGAGACAATGCAGAGCATGTGTTGGATATGATTCATTTACTATTTGATATCCTTCAAGCACCTGATCCATTGACGTTGGAAATGTTTCTAATAGGGATTCCTATGGTTTTTTATGTTGTGATTTTTTCACCTAATGGATATTTTGGTCAAGAAATTTTTTTAAGAATGTCAAACATCGGTGGAGAGGTAAACAATTTTTTTATAATCACAATATCCATTCCATGATATACCCTCTTTAATGTTTGATAATATTTTAAACGTTTCCTTTTATTTTGTTTTTAATTTTAACTATGAAAATGAAAATACTTGGTATCATGTCCCGAAAACATCCTAATATTGAAGTTGACATTAGTATTAAACGATATTGACTGAAATCCTTTTAGTCATTTTTTGTTAAATATTTTCAGACTATTAGAAAAGTTTACTTTCATGTTGTTATTTGAGAACAGGTTGTCTATATACTTGACGAATTTCATGAGTTATAGAATGAATTTTTTTTGACAATAAAATGACAAGGATTAGAAATCACACCTCAAATTATTTGTTCTCACAAGTTATCTATAGCCTAAGATTTTTAGCATATAACTTACTTGGCATGATTGTGCCTATGATTTCCCTAAATTTTGAATACAAATTTACCAAGTTGTTATTTTATATGGATATGTTTTATTTCCTTTATTTATACAGGTCATCTGGTGACATATTGGCCACTATCGCCCAACTGAGGCAACTAATTCGAGTTTCTTGATTTTCTGCATGAAAATGGTATTGACATTATTAATGTTGATGTATATGTCATATAAATCTTTTATAGTATAATTTAATTTATATTTTAGTGTTCATCATATTTCATGTCTTATACTCTCTATTTTATCTTCTTTCATTCTCAGAAGAGGAACTCAACATGATGGTAAGAAGAAAGAATTGAAGAAAGAGAACAATAACACTAGAATGCAAATGTGGAAAGAGAGAGAGAAGAGAATAGGCCTAGTGATGCCCTTAAAGACAATATCTCACATGAGACACAGGAAAAGAGACTGGTATTCAAGTCTTTAGAGTCAATGAATTCACCTGCAATGCCTTGAAATCAGAATGATCATGTTTTGAAGTGATGAAACAATATTTCAAGTGTCAATTGTTATCGAACCAATATTAAGTTGGAAACTCATATTGTAATAATTGACATTTCATAGAATATAATTTATGTGTTTGAAATTATTTATAGTTGTACTTAATATTATTGAGTGTTGTAATTAACATATGTAACTTTGTGTTTTCATCTTAAATGAACATGCAAATTATATGTCATTTTTTTAATTTAGTCGCAAAATCATATTAATTAATTTATGTTGATTAATAATTGACACATAAAATGAATTTAAAAATACTAAATTAGTAGTTTATATTGATTAATTATGAACACAAATAAAATGCATATATGACTAAATCAATTTTTTATAATGATTATCAATAAAATCAAATGAAATTAATGTAAAGTATTAAATCAATATTTCATATAATGAAATACGAAACTACCTAAAAGAGATAAATTAATACTATAAATGATAAATTTATGATTACAAATGACAACTAAATTTTGTATATATATTACTATTAGTAGCTAATTTACAATATTTTATAACACAACCAAAACTTAGTCATATTTCTTTGGTCATTGATTGGTTTCAAATGATGACTAAAAATTAGATATATATGACTATTAGAAGCTAATTTATAGTATCTTATAATGTGAACAAAATTTTGGTCATATTTCATTGGTCATTAATTGTTTTTTCTGGGGTGATCATATACTAGTATATTTTGTTGTGTATTTTCTCATTAGTGGTGGAAATTAATGACTAAATCAATGACTAAATTAATGACAAAGTGAATGACTAAATATACTACTAGACGTTAAAATTGAGACAACCAATTAATGACTATGCGAAAAACGACTAAAAGTTGGTCAAGTTATAAGATATTGTAAATTAGCTAATATTGGTCATCGACTAAAAAGTGGTCGTTTATATGAAAATTTTAGTCATTTTTTTAGTAACTAATTAGTAATATGTACTAGTGTTGAATGGTTGGTGTTAGTACTCAAAATTTTCTTAATATATATATTATCTGATTAGTTGGTGCCCATAGTCTCTCTAGTACAAACTTTAGATAGTTGATCTACTTGGAAACTCCTCTCCCTATATATGTGACAAGAAAAGAAGAAATCATAAGTGTCTTTGGTTCTTAAAATATACTTTAAAAAAGGAAGTATAGAAATTTTGTGACACCTTTGAAGCTCGTTTAATTAGTTTATTCCAATCATTGAATCCCCAAAAACTTGAAGGGAATGAAAATGTTTTTCTTTTGTGAAAAACATGTGAAATTTGAGTTCCATAAGCTCACAATTATTCTTGGAGCCATTGCCTAGTCCCATTTCCAAGGTACATAAATAATTATTAGTATAATAAATAATAACACCCCTTCCAAAAAGGCTCTCCTCTCCTTCAGAGATAACATTAAAGAAAGCCCATAACGTTGACTTATATATTTCTACAGCATTTGTGCTCTTGTTAATATGTTTCCAATCTTGATGAGGAAGATTTGGAAGGATAACCTAAATTCCAACCATTTTTTTTTTAAGGATGGTAGAGACATTCTAAAATATGGCCCTGTTGTGAACCAACAACTCTCCCCAACATATTATCAGAGGAACGCTCTAAATTTTTTGAGATCTATGTTGTTATGCCAGGATTTCCATACTTCAAACAAATTCCTACCTTGTAACCCCCCTAATGCCTAATGTTTTCCCAACCTATATTCCATATATACTATGTGAAATAGAATTAAATGAACAAACGTGTAATTGATTCACTCTTATACTTTCATAAAATACACAAACCTGACCCTTCTACCAATATCTTCTGAATATTGTCTAAAGTAGGTTCCTTATTTTCCAAGAGGCGCCACATGGGAATCCTAGTTTTCACTAGACATTTTTCTTTCCAAATCTTATTCCACCACTAAGATTGTTACCCTTTTTTATTTTCTTCTATCAAATGTAGACATCCCATTTTTTATATATAATTGTCAAAAAGGGAAATATAAAACACAAATTGATCCTCCCAATCCAAAATATTGTTGTGAGAGGATCTAAGAGTGGAAATGTAGTCTCTCCAAGGGAATGCATATTCATCATTAATTCCCATGAGGTCTATGGATAGGAACCACTGATCCCACATATTAGTTCTTGCATGATTAAACATATAATTAAGAGTAACAAAGCCATTTTTATTTCAAATACCCAATACAACTTGAGGGAGTCTTTATGCCATTATTTAACGAGGGATGAATCATAATCCTAAATTGTTCACCATCACAAATTTTCTAGGAAATACCATCTGAAATTAGAAGGAAGGAGACCAGAATTGCTTTCCAAATGATGAATGTATTTTCTTTGATTTTATTCAGATTCCTCATTGTTGGCACTAGAAAAATTCTAACCTAGGTTAGCACATAAATTTTGGCCAACAAAACCCCACTAGACATCGACCCTTTCAACATAAATTCCATAACTGAAGTCTCACCTGAGGGTCCTATGGGGACTATGGGAACCAAAAACGTTCAGTGGTGAAGTGATTTGGATTTTTCATGAAAAATATCCTCTTCCACATTCTACAATATTTTGTTCATATTTATAGACTGGATCTAGTTACAAACATATCTAACATACATGATATATATCGAAACATTAAATATTTTAAAGGGGTGCTTCATTTTTATGTATGGAACAATAAAATACATTCAAACATTTAACATACTAGAAAATACTTATAACTTTACTCGTGTATACTAAAAATAAACATAACCTAACATATCATGAAACTATAATATAAAACACATGACTTGGGAAAATATAGCCATCAGCCATATTCTATTAATATTTAAAATTGGCTATGAACATCATTATAACATCTCCACTTTTCACCAAAGTTGGCTCATTAGCCTATCCATAATAAGTTTATAACCATACAATAGTAATTGTGCATAAACATTTCCCAACCAATCCACCCAAAAATAGCCAAACAAAATCCTGATGGCTTCCACCTTTTTATATATTATTATGTGGACCCAATCCGACCTCATTACAATGCACAATATTTACTAAAGGCTAGTAAGCTACAAGTGGCATTCTCAATATGATCAAAATTAGTCCAAAAAGACTCATTCAAACTTAACCACTTTAACTAGACTTCCTTATTCCTTAATACTTTCCTTCACTGATAATTCAAAACTTTGATCTTTGTGCATTAATTTTGTGAACTAGCACCGTGTGATATTTCATGCTCTTCACTTCTTTATGTAGTTTCCCCATAACTGTCAAACTTTCATCAACATTTCTCCAAGTATTTTACCCAAAACTAGCCCCAAAACGCCCCTATCACTCACTTGTGGTTTGTCCCAAGCCAATCATGCAACCTACATGGAGGGTATATTCTCCTTATCTATCCACTCCAAATTTTTAATTGCATCAAATACTATGTCAACCTTGATGTGCATTTCAATAGTGCACATAATTAATCATGTTGATGCATTGATTGGTATTTTCATCATAATTCCATGTTTTCATTCTTCAACAACGTTATTGAATATTTTCTATGATTCCAAAACTTTGATTATAATTAAAAACATGTCATCTTGTGAATATTCCACTTTTCTCACCAATTGTTACTATGAATCCCTCGTCTAGTTGATTTCCTTGTTCAGTTGAATTTTCTCCTATATGGAGTTTTATCATAAAATATTTTGGAAGGTGTACCAAAATGGATTTACTTAAGCCATGAGTGACTGATGGCCCTAACAACGGATATGGCCGTCTAATTTTTCATATCTATAGAAAAAAGTTAGAAGAAACTTGCAAAATAGTAGATATGTGTAGCAAAAGATATTAAACAACAAAAAGGTTAACTAATGTAAAACCCCAAACCGTGGACAATGCAATTTGAAAGAATGAATAATATTTTTATTATTGAGTTACACTTGGTGAACCAGACTCATATGATGGCTACATGTCCCCCTCAAATGTGATGAGTCCTTTGGCTGTCCTCTATGCTTCAGTTTTATAGATCTCTCTCTCCTTGATGTATGAAACCCAAAATTATTTGTTGAACTTAGATGTGAGCTCAATTTCAAAAACAAGATAATGACGATGATGACAATGGTCATGGTGAGAAATGGATGGAGAACCCTCTTCTTTATAACAAAATTTTGGGTTATTCTCGAAAATGGGAAATAAAAAAATATTATTAACCATAATCTAGATATAACCACTTGGAATATTTTATTATATTTTTGGAGGGAAAAGATA
The DNA here is from genome assembly GCA_034641835.2 of Pinus albicaulis. Taxonomy (NCBI): domain Eukaryota; kingdom Viridiplantae; phylum Streptophyta; class Pinopsida; order Pinales; family Pinaceae; genus Pinus; species Pinus albicaulis. The sequence continues at coordinate 603,665,951 of CM076579.1, read as the reverse complement.
TTTAAATTTCGTTAAATACCTTTATTTAGAAATAATAAATAAATAAATTATTTATTTATTATTTCAAGGATGTGGTTAAAGCATAATAAACAAATAATGATTTTTTTAATCATTCCTCAGTGATTTAGTCAAATCTGACAAGGAATATTAATGAAATATTGGTTTAATAAGGAGAATGTGCCAATTCATCTACTACGTTGTATGTCTAGCCGACTTTGTGTAAAGAAACATTATATCGTAATAGCCCTTTGGGGATATTTCTTATGACATATTCCTTAGGCCGAGGTATCTGTAAGGGACCATTTGGTTTGAGAATAGACTCAATGGACACTTTTTTTGGGATTCAATTATAGACATAGCATGTTGCTTGTAATTCTAGTGCGGCCAGGTCTGGAGGTTGACTTCGGAGGTATTTACCTCATCAAAGTTCATCATGAGAATCTAGTAATCAAGGTGACTAGATTGATGAGGTGGATGGGCGGCCTGACCTTGTGGAGGTAGGGAAGCGAGGTATCCTTGCTAAGAAAAAAGATTAGTGAGCACATACGGTTAAGGTGGAGCAGTGTTATAAGGAAGCGACGCCATGGGTTATTGTCCTCGAGAAGCTTCTTAGGAATCCCACATTTTATGCATATGGGTAAAAGGGGACAATCATGTGTATGATGGCCATATACACTAGAACATTCACAAGGCTTATTCATATGAATAGCCATTTTCTTCTTCAGTTGATCGCCCTCATGATGGGTTGTGGCATTTGGCTGGTTCCCATAGGTTGCATTCAGTTGAGTACCTTGGAGACCATGGTTACCCTATGGTTATTGGTTCTCGTTTCCTTTCCTTTTGTTCCTTTTCTCCAAATTAGTGGGATTATTTTTGATATTTTGAGCATATACTTGACCTTGAGGAGGAGGTGGTTGTTGTGGCATAGGTTGAGAAGGTGTGGTAGATTTTGGTGTTGATTTTGGAGGGGTTAGAGTGCTTGTAACTACATAAGGATAATAAGCATATGGGGAAACATTCTCGTAAATAGGTTGTGCAACAGCTGGCCCTGTAATCTGTTGATGTGGTTGGGAAGATGCATAAGACATGCTTTGACCGGGATGCACTTGCCTGGAGGAGGGGGATAAGTGTTGAAGGAATTGGTCCCCCCCTCACGGTGACCATAAATCATATGAGAAGGAGCATATGGTGATGGTGTGAAAGGGATCCAAAAATACTATTGGTGAGATGAGATGCACCCGGTGCAATGGCACCACAAGGTCTAGGGAGGTCTGGTAAAATGGTATAAACATAACCTGACTAGGCATAAATCAAGTCATATTTTATGGCTACCTCAAGAGCTTCTTCCCCAGTCTGATAAAAGTGAGATGCATCATCTTTACCTATGGGGGATATGATAATTCTATGAAACCAATAAATATAGACACGGTCATCGAATGCAGGAGCTCTACCCATGCTCCTTATTCTATGCCATTCTTGTACATGGTCAGAATGGCAGCTGGTATAATTTTGACGGAATGTAGTTCACAATTTGGTACCGGTATCATAATAGAGGGGTAACTAGAAATATTATAAAAACACTTTAGCAAGAGTCACAAAATTTGAATTAGTGGTGGAGGGTTGGTCAATATACCACTTCACAACATCTCTAGTTACCATGCATTGGAACAACTGAAGACATATGGAGTCATCGGTGATGGAGTTGGATGAAGACCATATGTTAAAGGAGCAAACGTGACTAGTAAGGTCTTCTCTAGAGTTTCCCTCAAACTTATAAATTTCAGAAGGAAGTTTTGTTGGAATAGCTAGCCAACTAACATCATGGAGAATGGGATCATTAATCAACTCGTTAAAATCTGGGAGACATAGACCATCCATAGAGTGTATCAATGGAGTATTTATGACCGCAGCCGTAGTGGTTTCGCTAGTGGTATTTCCCTGGTCGAGACCCAGGTTACCATCTTGGGGTCCTGCACCTACATTGGTGCAAGACATGGTAGCGATATGATGCTGAGAGGATGCAAAATCAAAGGAAGAAATCGATGAACCGTAAGAATCATAGTTGTAAGAGGGAATCCATAGAGGAATGGGAGTATTAACTCGAACCCAATGGGCTGGAGAAATATGTCTTAATGGAAAATAACAATGAAAACCTTATATTCTCCATGACAAATTCCTTGGGGGCACAATGATGTCAAGACACAGATGACACTAAATACTAAAGCATGATAGAAATAGAAGAGTAAAAAACAGCAAGAAAACTCCTAGTGCAGTGGTTCCAAGACTAAACGAACTATTCTAAGATCTACTATAATGCAGTCACGCACGTCCTATCAAAAGAAAAATGACCTCTAGCCTAAAGGTAATTTTAATCCTCAAACAATCATAGAATCTACTATTTTAGATGGCCTTTCATGCATAATGGTAGGGTAGAGAACCAACTGCTTCCCACAATGAGTTCTATAAGGAGTTTTAATAAGATTGGACACTAAGGTTACCTTCTTCCCATGGGGTTGGTCGAGTCTCGAGCTTCTTCGTAAATGAGACAACACATGGAATTCCCTACCATGGGTTGGGTAGCCGCGAGGAGAACCGCTCGCACGATGTCCTGGCCTAACCCCTCTTAAACGTGTTTCTAACACACTCTAGCTTTGACCATGGGATGGTGAAGGACTTTAAGCTCCCTATTAACTCAAATTTCTATGTATCAATGTCTGTGATCAATGGGTATTATTAGAAGCATATCCCACTGATCCTACACCTAACTACGAATATTATTTGGCCCTGATACCCAAGCGGCATTAATCTATGTGAGGTAGATTTATTAAATGGTGTGTTAAAGCATTGGCTTGGCGACCTGAAATAATATATTGTTCGCTTTAGGTCTGAGTGCGTGAAAATAAGTGTGTATTGTGGATAAGTTAATTAAGCATGTTTTATGATAATGCCAAAATGTTGTTGAAATAAAATGCTCAAAACTATAAATAAAATTGAAATAATGACAATAAAATGAACCCTAAATCAAGCATAAACCCCACCCAAACAAGGCTCTCATACAACGAAACTAGAAGAGAAAAAAAAGCAGATGAAAACACACTAAAATATTCACAATATCTAATGTCTGTGGGACTGGGATATAATGACTCTATAATGTTGAAAATGGTGCATAAAATAGCAAGAAACTAGAGGGGGGCAATGCCGCAAAATATAGGGCAGAATATTTAGAACATAGGGAAAATAATGAGACCCTAAGGGGGAAGGCAAAAAAGACACTCAAGAGGGAGTTTTGGATGATAAAACAACCTATCTTAAAGGTCTACAAAAATAATGGATTGTACCGTGAAATAATGGCTGAAAGTACTGAAAATTTTGGACTACCTACTCAGCTGAAATGCTCCTAAAATAAAGGAACTGTAAGAAAAACCTAGGGGCTTTTTAATACTTCAAAGAGAAAAATTGAGCATTTATACACCTAATATAGGCTGAAATAGAGGTCAAACAACCAAAAACAATGTTTTTGGAAATCCCTGAAAATTTAAAAAAAAAAAAAATCCCGAAAAAAAATTGAATTGCAGGTTCTAACCTGAAACAGGAGGATCGCATAGGTTTTGAACCAAAAAGTGCGAGTTGGAGCTGAAAATGGAGGTTTGTGGTTGAAAAGTGTGTTTTTTCCTCCTTAATTCTCGGATGGAAGGTCTCAAATAGATTTGTCACCTCCTATGCGTATGGTACCTCTGACCTGGGTAAAACACCAAAAATTTATCATAGCTTGGAATTTTAACTAAATAAGGGCATATAAATTGGGAATATACATTAAGAGACTAAAAAAAAGCTGAATAAAAATCACAATTGTTGAATTTGTTGGCCACCCAGGAATCTGAATCACACGAATGAAGTTGCAATTTGTGAGCATAAAATATTTTGGAAGTGTACCAAAAAGGATTTACTTCACCAACAAGTGTCTAATGGTCCTAACAACAGATATGGCCATCTAATTCGTCAAATCCGCAACATAAAGTTAGAATAAACGTGCAAAATAATAGTTTTGTGCAGCAAAAGATATTAAAAAACAAAAATATTAACCAATGTAGAACGCCAAACATTGGACAATGCAATTGAAAGAATGAATAACATTTTTATTATTTTGTTATGCCTAGTGAAGGAGACTCATATGATGGCTACAGGTCCCCCTCAAATGGGATGGGTCCTTCGACTATCCTCTATGCTTCAGTTTTCTAGATCTCTCTCTCTTTGATGTATGAAACCCAAAAGTATGCGTTGAACTCAGATGGGAGATAAATTGCAAAAATAAGATAATAACGATGATGACAATGACCATGGTGAGAAATTGATGTAGAACCATCTTATTTATGACAAAATATTGTGTTATTCTCGAAAATGGGAAACAATAAAATATTATTAACCATAATCTAGATCTAACTGCTTGGAATATTTTATTATATTTTGGAGGGAAAAGATATTTAAATTTCGTTAAATACCATTATTTAGAAATAATAAATATATTAAAGATTTATTTATTATTTCAAGGATGTGGTTAAAGAATAATAAACAAATAATGATTTGTTTAATCATTCCTGAGTGATTTAGTCAAATTTGACAAGGAATATTAACTAAATAATGATTTAATTAATTATTCTTAAAGAGAAACCAAACAAATAATGATTTATTTAATTATTCCTCATGATTGGGTCAAATGTGACAAGGAATATTAAATAAATAATGACTTAATTAATTATTCCTAAAGTAAAATAAAATAAATAGTGATTTATTTAATTATTCCTCATAGGCTTTCTAGTTTTAACCAGAAATAATTTAATAAAATATGCTTTATCAAATTCTTTCCTATAATGAAAGAAATTTTACTATGGTAAAATTTGTCTCACATGGTGTACTTCAATCCATTTTGTTAGAAATTGTTAGGTTATCATTTTTTTGTGATAACATGGAGGTCTTGTTCATCACCACTACCATGCTACTAAAATTGATGATAACGTTTTGTGCCTTCTCTTAAACACTCTTAATATTTTTGAAATGTCCTACAACTCATGGTTTCCTAATAGTTGAGTTCATAGATTCAACCCTTATTCATATGTCGTCTAACACTTGTCCGTCAAAACTCCCATCTATGGAAAATGGGAAATAACCCTCTTCTCTTATTCTTAGTGCTTCTTCTCTTCAAGTATGGTGAATGACCTCTATTTCACTTTTAGCTCCTCTACCTTTTCTTTCTGTACATAAATGAACTATATGATTTTGGTAACTTTTTCTTCTACTAGGGAATCAACCTCCATAGGTTCCTTAGCTATTTCACTATATTCAATGGTTCCTGTGCTCTATATTTTTGTTCCATTTTCATTGTTTTAATTGTGGCATGCGACTCCATCTCCATAGTGACACTATTCTACAACTAATGTAAACTATCTAATGCAAGGTAAGAAAAACTTAAATCATATGCACTCAACCTTGAACATGTTGTTGAAAAATTTATATTGAGAACTCCATGGCTTGCGGTGATATCTAGAGTGTGACAATCTCAAAATATTAAATCGATATCCATCCACGGTTATAATATTCTATGTGCACTCTGAGCCTCCACCTAAAATATTTTTCTTGTTGTTTCTATTTTTATGGTTGCTAACTTACGTGCTTCTAGAAACTACCAAAATTCCCAAGTTTTATCCAGTGCACATTATTGTCCCATGTAATTTTTCTAGTGCCTCTCTTCTCTTCTCATCCACCTTTTCAACAATATTCTTGATATCATAATTAGGTATATAAGTAACTTGGGTGGCGTTTACATTCGTTTATTTTCTTTTCTTTTCTTTTTATTTTTTTTATTTTTTTTTCAGAATAGGATGTGCATTCTTTTGCACCTTTTTTTTGGTTGCCTTCATTCATATATGAAATATATTGAACTTCCTCCAACTCTCTCTCTTATGATTAGGTATTTGAATTTTCTTATGGACCCTTAAATTTTTCTTATTGTGGGGTATTCTGCACTGCCTCTCCATGCTTCTATTTTCCTACATGTTCTCCATGATTGTGGCTAATTTCAACATTCTTCACTTATGAACCATGGTTATTATTTTATTTTTTCCTTCCATCTGACCTACCATTCATTGATGTGCACCTTCATGTCTTCATAAGTCAATTTGAAATGAAATTTCTCCCATTGATTGTCTAGATCGGGCTTAGCCAAAATATATATAAATTCGAGATGCACCTTAAATAATGAAACCCATTTATACTTGGAAAAATATTCAGCTAGAATGCATGGTGAATTATCTATAGGAATATTTATCGTTTTCTTATAAATATAAAAGGTGATATATATGTCTCTTTATAGCTAGAAATTATGGATGCCTATAAGTGTTGTAACCACACAACTAAATTAGTTATGTGGGTGTTCAAGAGTAATTGTATATCTTTGAGAAACTATGAGTTGACCATGGAAATTAGGATAAGGAAACAGGAATAGTGTAGTTATATACCACTGTCTTGTGCATCCAAATTTTCCAAATTTGGATGAGTACAAATGGTTCCCAAGTCATCGATACACCTATCACACACTTTGTTGATACCACAATTGTGCATGTTAACTCTTCATCCTCTCTCCACTTTATGAGCAATTTTTGGGCTCTCATATATGTCACAAACCAAACAAATTGTCATTGAGGCACAAAAATAAGAACTTTCACCATCATATTTGTGTCTTGTATTGTCTCTACACTTGTTCTCCCAAGGCATTCATCTATGCCTTATATGTAAAAATGGGCTATGGGTATTCTTCTACGATCAATGATCGTGTAATGTGTGTGATCACCTATGGGATAATTTGAACTGCAATATCTAACCATAGGTAACCACCATGTACACAACCTACTAATAATTTTTCAAAATGTTTCTTTTAGGACTATACTCAAAATGAGGAATACTTATCAGGCTCAAAATATCAAAGTGATCTAGTCCCAATGCCTACTCTTGTAGCTTGAGTGCAAAAAAAATTAGGCCTATACTTGGACGATTCTTTAAATATTATGTCATCACTAGGAATTTGTTTTTGTCTCCAATGTCATGATCTATATGCTTCAGCTTCTCCATGTAACCGAACATGCTACCTTACAAAAGAAAACTTGGTGGGATAAACGACATAGGAATCTCATACTTTTGATCTTTCGATACCCTTACCTACATAACTATTGGTTTTTAAGTGGGACATATGGTTTCACCAACCTTAATTTCATGGATTTTGATGGTATAATGATCGCTTCCTACCCCATTTCTTTTGTTACCTCTACCTCCTCTATCAATGGCTCAAGTTGTGCAAAAAATAAGAGCTTCCTTGTCTGGTGTCTATGTGCTACAAATGGTCCTAGAAATATCACCATCATAGTGGTCTACTACATGTTATAGGATTGTTAAAAATAACCCCAATGTTCACTTACAACCATGATAATTAGCTCCTACTAAACTTTCTCTCTTCTTCTTTCAATTAAATCAAAATATCTAAGTGCACAATAAAAAAATATTGAGCCCTCCATGAGATATTTATATCATTTTTTATCTATGCATGGTGTCCCTAGTGCTTGTATGGTACAATCTCCTTTCATAGCTCATATGTAGTGTATCTTGCTTTGGTGCATATTCCATCCCTATAATTTTCTCATTGATGATCACCTCTCACAAATTCCTGCAATTTGAGATAATTTTTATGCTATAAAATATTCCTTGGTAGTTAATAAAGAATCCTTTCAAATCCAATACAACCAACTTCTCTATTTTTGTGGTCAATAGTCACCTTTTACTCGACACTTTCAATCCTTTTCTACCTTTATGCTTAACAGATAGATTCCACTTAGCCATAAATTTTCCCAACATTGTGCATTTCACACATCCATGATATATCTATGCACAATATTTCCCTTTGTGGAGTGCCTTTATTTTTCTGCAACAAAGCACACGACTACTAATTTTGCAATAAAACTCTAAAAATATATTTTTTGTGACAAAAAAAAATCTATTATCAATTTATTTATATATATAATACATTATTTGTATCGCACTTCCTCAATTTTTCACATAAGATATAATGTCACTATACAAATATAGTTGAATTCCATTAAAGAAATCTTCCATAGTTTCATTATTAATATTTTCAAGTTATACCTCTCTTGCATCTGCTACACTTTTTATCACATAGAATCTAAGCCAATTCCTTTAGAATTTTCTTGGGCTTCAATAAACTGGTATTATATCATTAGGACTAAGTTCCACAGTTGTAAATTATTCTATTTTATGTGCATATCATGCCAATATTTTTCACACATATTCTAAACATTATAATGAAAACCTATGCTTTGGGTGCCGTCAATGTCACATTTCTTATCATTTGATGTAACAAAATGTCATCATATGGTCATATTTCATGCGAATACAGGGGTAGGAGTTTCACAACCCAATATCTAATTGACCATGATCAAATTAGATTGATAGTGTATAATGTGTTTCACCATCAACTTGCACGACATTTATCACCCACATGTAGTATAGTCGATACTTCCTGGGAAACCCTATTTGGCATCCATTGGCCAGATGAATTGGAGGGTGGTGTACCAAAACAACCTCCTCACAAAGATAAAACCTCTTGGAGGAGGAGGGGGGGTGGTCCACAATGTTAATTTTTGAAAACTAGAGTCAAATTCCACAATGGAAAGTTCATATGAATAAAATAATAAGTTAACTAGATTCCGATTTTCGAGAGGATAAAAATCTGTCTATAGATTGTCCCAATTAGTTAATTGGAAGTTAAGTTTTGAATTATTTTATTATTTTATGAGTTGGTTAAATTCCATGTTGATCTGGTCAAAGCTTGAAGCGGTTCCTCGTCAAGTTATAAATTGTAATATTCCCAATTTTCCATGAGCTAGTTGGAATATTAATTTTTGTTTTGTTGTCTTGTTTTATAAATAATACGACAATGGAGGTCCATAATTATCCTTAGTAATGAATAAATCAATGCCAATGTAAAAGGAAAACATCTTCGCAGCTTAATTAAGCACCCTTAGTTGTGAAAAGGGGATGGAACATCTTGACTGGATCAACTTTGACCAAATCAACAACGTTGTCATGGAGGAGTGGCAATCAATGAGGGACAATGCAGTTTTAGATGGAGACACCTTTCATGGAAATAGGGTCATAAATGAATGGGGCTTAGGGTTTGGAATCTCATATCTTATAAAAGGAAGAGTATGGCAGCCATATTGAAGGAGTTTTATGTTATTATATTTATGAATATATGGTCTGTTTAGACATATATATTTGTTTGTTTGTTTAGCTAAGATTTTAAGTGTTGTTTAGCACTCGGTGTTTCTGATCGATAATCCCACCTATTTCATTGAGTAGCTCTTGGAAGAGTCTTGTACTTCAATTCCACTATCATGCATTTTTCCAAAGCTTCATCTTACATCTACAACACAGATCCTATTGAGGGTTGAGTTTGTTTTGCATGTTGGAGCAGTGGAGACCACATTTGGGTCACTTCAATGCTTATTTTCATTGGAGAAGGGTTCGTTTCCATTGGGAGACACTTAGCTTATGAGGGAAGCTTTTCAAATTGAGGTGTCACCAATGATGGAGGAGAAGATTTGTCGCACTCACCTTGTCAGTTACTTGAGGACAAGAAAGATTTGGGAAGGGAGGATTGTAATATTCCCAATTAGCCATGAGCTAGTTCGAATATTAATTTTTGTTTTGATGTCTTGTTTTATGAATAACAGGACAATAGAGGTCCACAATTCTCCTTAATAATGAATAAATCAATTCCAATGTAAAAGGAAAACATCTTGGCAGTAGGTGTGAAGAGGGTCTGGAACATCTTGACTAAGTCAACTTTGACCAAATCAACAACGTTGTCATGGAGGAGTGGCAATCAATGAGGGACAACATATTTTTAGATAGAGACATATTGCATGGAAGTAGGGTCATAAATGAATGGGGCTTAGGGTTTGGAAGCTCATATCTTATAAAAGGAAGAGGATGGCAGCCATATTGAAGGAGGTTGATGTTATTATATTTCTGAAGATATGGTCTATTTAGACATATAGCTTTCTTTAGCTGTTTAGCTAATATTGCAAGTATTTTTTAGCACTATGTGTTCCTGATCGTGAATCCCACCTCTTTAATTGAGTAACTATTGGAAGAGTCTTGTGCTTCACTTCCACTATTAGGAATCTTCCCAAAGCTTCATCTTCCATCTACAGTGCAGATCCTATTAAGGGTTGATTTTTTTTGCAGGTTGCAACAATGGAGACCACATTTGGGTCACTTCAGTGCTTATTTTCAATGGAGAAGGGTTCCTTTCCATTGGGAGGATAGTAAGGAAGTCCCTTGAGCATATTTTTAGATATTGGCATCAAGCCACTTATTTATTTTCCCCTACAATGCAGTTTCTTTCCAGATCTGCATTATTTTGAGGGAGGAGTCGCAGGGTGGTTTCAGTACACCATTTGGAGAGGAGGTTTGATAAAGAAGGCTTCAGACATTAATCTAGCAGATCTATTGAAGGAGGCTGCATTATTTATTATATTAGACCAGCCACACTTTCCAGATCTATATTTTGTAGTGGATCTTCAACCCTAGGGCTTAAATTCCCATCTTGTACATGGTGTATTTCTGAAAGCCCTTTAGGGGTTCTTCATTGGAGGTTGTATAGTGCATAGATCTATATTAGATCTATATTTTGAGAAATATATGAGCCCATGATATTTTGTATATTCATTTTTTGTAGCAGTGCCTTTAAAACTGCGCTATAACAATGTTTCGATATTTTGGTATATAGTAGTAGCACCTCTTTTGAGGGTTTTCTCCATTAGAGGCTTTTTATATCTTGTTTTACATCTTATGGCCCATTTCTTAAGCATATTTTTCTACTTTTATTATGATTATAAGGTCTCCATATTGGCCTCTTGATTTTATATGATGTTTTACACTGCTATTCCAGCATTTTTCACTTATTTCTTTCTTTTCCCATTTGGGAATATTACAGTGGTATCAGAGCATAATCTTGGCATAGCCTGTGCATATTGAAAAGCCAATATGTCATATGAATAAGGAGATACTCTTACTGATATATAGAAGAGGTATCAAATAAGAAGACACAGGAAGTTTGACTATACAAATGATAAAGAAGACAAGGGTAAAACCCCTATATCAGGAGGAGAACATGAGGAGAAGGAGTTTCCTAAGATTATTCTCAAATATATGCAAGGCATTTCTGGAGAAATAAAGGAGATGAGGATGGATAGATACAAGGAATCCCCTAAAGGATTTCAACATGGTGAAGGCTATGGCATTTCTCATCACTAGAGTGATCAACCAGTGCAGTAGCAACAATTTTCCCAATGCTCTACAATGCCTACATTATTAGCAGTGGGAAATGAAGGGTTTCAAGAACAAGAATCCCTTGAAGAATATTTCATGGAGTATGAGTCTCAATATCAAAGATTAAAATACCACTTGTGTTTTCAAGAATTTTGTCAAATCAAGGACAGTAGGAGACCCAGGCATCACAATAGAGGTGGAGGATTCATTCAGAATCATGATCTACACTGCACTATGGGAATATTTTTCATACCCAACTTTTATGGGTCATCTAAATGAACTACCAAATCATGGGTAGACAAGCTTTACATCTACTTCCAGTTGAACAAATTTTCTGAGATGGAGGCCATTAAGATAGCAGTGCTGCACCTTGACGGTGAAGCACATGATTGGTGGTTCCATGGTTTCTCTACATTGGGTCATGCCAATGTGACTACATATTCAGAGTTCACAAGGATGTTCATGGAGAGGTTTGATAGAAGATATCCTGAGGCACCATTCATGGGGCTTGCAAATCTTAAACAATCAGGTAATCCAAAAACTTATGTTTCTGAGATTTTAAGACTTTTTGTTATGGTTCCTGATTTATCTGCAACAAGAAGGGTCTAGATGTTCATTGACAGGTTAGAAGAACCTCTTCATGGGTTGGTTAAGTATACCAAGCCCAATACCCTTCAAGATGCTATTTAAATGGCTAGAGATTTACAATATGCCATGCTAAAAGCAAAGGCAACATTTTAGCACAAGCCCTATTTTCCATCAAAGGGAAAAGTTGAGAAGGCTCCTCTTTCAAAGCATAGACAAAATAAAAAACCTCTTGATGATGATGTCCGAAGAGATTTGAGGAGAAGGAAGCTTTCCTTCAAATGCGAAGAATCATGGGCACCCAGACATAAATGTGCAGTAGGAAAGGCACACTACATAGAGGTCTTCTCAGATGATGAGGAGGTTGAGGAAGAAGAAGAAACAGAAAGGGGTCATAGTGCTGGAAAAGAAGGAGATGGTCCACCACCACTAGGAGGTGAGGATGGAGCAATTTCTCCTGTTAGAGTGACTCTTGCATCATTACGATTCGTACCCAAATCTCATGAAACTTCCACACAAGAAAAAGAGTTGGATTTTCACAATGGAAGTAGGGACATGATATTCCCATATATTATGCATATGAGATTGGCCCATGAGACATCATTATGTTGTGGAAAACCACCTGGGAGGCCACCTGATCTAGATTTGGTGAGACATGTCTCAAATCATGATGAACCATTCATATATCTAGGAGGAATGGGAGCATTAGGAGGCCATGATACAACTTTGAGAGTCTTGGGTAGAATCAAGGAGGAGGGAGACATTCTCCCAACATAATCATTACCCACTCTCATTTCAGATTCTACGCTATGGGAGGAGAAGCATCAGAAGGATAGTAGCCTTCCAACATATACATTTTGCACGGGAAATGTCAAGGAGAAGGGCAGCCATATGACAGATGTTCTTTGTGATAGATCATTAGTGCTGTCACTATGGAAGATTTATCCATATTGGAAATCCCAGCTATTGGTGGATTATTCCAAGGATATTTTTACATTCATGATACTTGATGACCAGCTACATGAAGAGGGATATTCATTCGAAGATGAATTCATCTACTATCATGGTAGGATATTCTTGTCTAGAGCTTCCAAGCTCAAGGAGAAGTTTCTACAAAGAGCAAATGAAGTATTTCTTTTCAGCCATACTTATTCCATGAGAGCTTAAAACACTATCATGGAGAACTACACTTTGGAAGGCTTTGAAGAGGAACTATATCAGCACTTGAAAATATGCATGGACCATGTGGAGATGGGAGATATGAATAACTCAATGAAGGAGTTATCACAGCCACCTCTTTCCTCTTTGGGAATGAGAGGGGATCTATCTATGGACCACTCCATTTGTATGAGAAAAAATTTTGGTGAGGAACATGCTTATGTACATAACGTTTCATTTGATGAATATTTGCATTCCTTTACCATGTACATGCACGCCATTGCTCCAAAGAGGAGAAATCTTCCATATAAACTTCATGGCCAAATTTGGGCCATCAACATTTCTGAACATGGCCACTCCCTTGGAGGATATAGGGAGATGTTGTATCACTGTGGGTGCACTCCAAAGGCACCAAACATTTCTCACATTTTCAGCCAGTGTGAGAAAACTTGGACAAAAAGTAACTGGTGGGGAAACCATTTACCATATCACTATATGATGCAGTTAGGAGATCTACTGCATTGGTTCCACATGTGGGACTATGTCCCACCTCCATTTTTGCATATTTCTGTTTGCATATATTTGGTTTTGATCCCATACATTGGTGATCATGTACTTATTATTTTAATGGGAATGATTGGAGGGAGGATGGGAGGATTGTATGTACCCAATGGGAGAGATATTATCCATGTTCATTATGCTACATGTTTCAGGGAGGAAATTAGAAAAACCATGATTATTTCAATGGATCTATTTCTTCCTTATGGGATTAATCATTTGCATCTCATAAGAACTTGGGAGGAGCATTTCATGGAGGGATGGATTGGGAGACACTTAGCTTATGAGGGAAGCTTATCAAACAGAGGTGTCACCAATGATGGAGGAGAAGAGTTGCAAAACTCACCTTTTCATTTGCTTGAGGATAAGCAACATTTGGGAAGGGAGGGCTGTAATATTCCCAATTAGCCATGATCTAGTTGGAATATTAATTTTTGTTTTTATGTCTTGTTTTATGAATAAGAGGACAACGGAGGTCCATAATTATCCTTAATAATGAATAAATCAATTCCAATGTAAAAATAAAACATCTTGGTGGCTTAATTAAGAACCCTTAGGTGTGAAAAGGGGCTGGAACATCTTAACTAGGTCAACTTTGACCAAATTAACAATGATGTCATGGAGGAGTGGCAATCAATGAGGGACATTGCAGTGTGAGATGGAGACACCTTGCATGGAATTAGGGTAATAAATGAATGGGGCTTATGGTTTGGAAGCTCATATCTTATAAAAGGAAGAGGATGGTAGGCATATTGAATGAGGTTGATGTTATTATATTTCTAAATATATGGTCTGTTTATACATATAGATTTCGTTGGTTGTTTAGCTAAGATTGCAAGTGTTGTTTAGCACTGGGTATTCCAGATTGGGAATCCCTCCTCTTTCATTGAGTATCTATTGGAAGAGTCTTGTAATTCACTTCCACTATCAGAAATTTGGCCAAAGATTCATCTTACATCTACAGCACATATCCTGTTGAGGGTTGAGTTGTTTTGTAGGTTGCAGTAGTGGAGACTAAATTTGGATCACTTCAATGCTTACTTTCAATGGAGAAGGGTCCCTTTCCATTGGGAGGATAGTAAGGAATGCCCTTGAGCATATTTTCAGATCTTGGCATCAGGATACTTATTTATTTTCTGCTACAATGCTATTCTTTCCAGAACTGCGTTATTTTGAGGGAGGAGTTGCAGGGTGGTTTCAATACACCATTTGGAGAGGAGGTTTGCTAGAGAAGGGATAGGCCTTTCATCTAGGAGATATATTGAAGGAGGCTACATTATTTAGTATATCATATCAGCCACACTTTCTAGATCTATATTTTGTAGTGGATCTTCAGCCCTGGGGCTTATATTCCCATCTTGTACATGGTGTATTTCTGAAAACCCTTAAGGGGTTCACCAATGGAGGTTTTATAATGCCTAGATCTATATTAGATCTATCTTTTGAGGCATATATCAGCCCATGATATTTTTTATATTCCTTTTCTGTAGCAGTGCTTTTAAAACTTCTCTCTAATATTGTTCTATTATTTTGGTATATAGTAGCATCACCTCTTTTGAGAGTTTTCTCCATTGGAGGCTTGTTATATCTTGTTGTACATATTATGACCCATTTATTATGCATATTTTTCTATTTTTATTATAATTATAAGGTCTCCATATTGGCCTCTTTATTTTATATGATGTTTTACACTACTATTCCATCATTTTTCACTATATTCCTGCATTTCCCATGTGGGAATATTACATAAATAGAAGCAACCTCAAGCTCATTTGCACATATTTTCTCATGAGATATTCTTCACTTTGTTTTGGTTGTTTGCCATTTTTTTTCCTTTCTTGCACAAGTACATCGCAAAAGGTTCGCACAATGGATTGGGATCACAAACAAAGGCACATTTCATATCTAGGTATTTTAGATCTGCGTCGTGGGAAGGAGAACTTGATGTATTGACTCTGTTGAGCTTGGGTCACGGGCTAAGCTTGTTGTAGTCAAAACTCGTCCAGTAAAGTCACTTGTAGGTAGCCTTAAGGTTACGACCAAGTTTCTAGGGTATTCAAGCCATCTTCTGAGGGCACAGAACTTTGTGGTAACGTCTCAGAGCTGGTATAGCCGCAGGCAGGACGTGTCAAGGCCGTGGCTTTGTGACCTATTAGGCAGATAAGATTTGGTGTTCTGTCAGTTCCTCATGTAGTACCATCAGTTATCCATCACGCAGTCACATGAGCGGCAGGTCAGCTATTAGCAATTTTTTAGACTTAGATCTAGATTGCGGCAACTAAGATCACTTAGTATCAGTGATCCATTGGTTTTTTGATTTGCTGATATATAGATAAAATTATATTATTATCTAATATATTACTATACTAGGCTCATTGTACTGTATGCTGAAATATTTTTAAGACAATCTATAGAGGAAGAAGATTTGGAAAGGTTTCCCCCATAGTGGGGTTTTTCCCTGGTTTGGGACCAATTTCTGTCTCTCATGGTTTTGATATTATATTCTATGTATTTGCGTAAATTTTATATATCCCGTTATAGATTTTTTTTAATTTATATTTCATAGATCTAAATACATAATTAATGAAAACTTTATTTGGGCTTAAGTAACTAATACAACATAGAGCAATAGCATAGAGAAATATTGAAAAAATAACATGTTTTAAGAGCTAAGGTGAAGGAGTAGCCCAAGAGAAGATAAGTAGTGAATCCCACATTATTAGAGAGCATATTTACAAGCCTATTAGAAAGCCGATCTAAAAGTGAAGGTAAAGATGTCTTCCTCTACCTTAAAGGAGCATGAGAAGCTGGGAGATGCTTCAAAGATTTTTGCATGGAAAGTCAGATTAGATATTATTATTGATAAAAATGACGTGTTGGGATGTATTCAAGGAAATATGCCCAAAACTTCAGAAGATTCCTCCGCCATCATTAAGAACATATACAAGAAAGGTGAGTCCAAAGAAAAAAAATCTTAGCTAATGGGTTACAAGATCACTTTCTTTCTTATGTTTGGAATTTGAAGAAGTCTAAAGATATGTATGATAAAGAAGTTGGCATGTATGAAGTTAACAATCTAAATGAAGTTATTACATTGAAAGACCAACTCAAGGAACTGAAGACTAACAAATCTGATATTGTCCAGTCTTACATTATGAGGATCTCTCATCTCAACAATCAACTACTGAGGGGTGGTGAGAATGTACCCGATAGAGAACTAGTTATCTTGACTCTTAGACGTTTCCCTCCAGTTTGGGAAACCTTCACTACTACTATCAACAATAGCAACATTCTTCCATATTTTGATGAAATATTTTGGAAGTTGACTCAGGAAAAATCCTAAATGATAGCAAGAGCAAGGATTTAGAAAAATGACGAAGGATATTCTAGTCCTTATGTCGCTCAAAACAATAGAAGGAGAAAGAGATCAAAAGGAGGCTCATCTAGAAGACCTCCTCCTTGTTAAAACTAAAAAGGAAGGAATGAAAAATCACTTTCTCACATTGAATGCTTCAATTGTCACAAGAAAGATCATTATGCTCGTGATTGTTGTGAAAAGAAAAAGAGGCCACGATTCAACATCACTAGCAACAACTATTATAAAAGAAATAAAGATAACCAAAGGAACAATTATGAAAAAAGGAAATATAGGAGAAAAAGAGATTCATCAAGCGACCGTGAGGAAGACCATCCATCTAAAAAGAGGTCAAAATATTCCAGGTATGAAACTAATATGGTAGATAAAAATGAATATGTTCTCATTTTTTCACTTACTAGTTCCTCTCCACGAGATTCATTTGATAGTTGGTTAGTTGATAGTGGGTCCACTCATCATTTTTATGGTTATAAATAATCCCTCTCTAACCTTTTAGATTGGGAGACTAAGTTAAGGATAATTATTGGAGATAACTCCACTGATATTGTAAAATGATTTGGATCAGTTAGATTTAATTTAAACACTCAAGAATCAATATTGTTAAATGATGTCATGTATGTGTCAGGTCTTATGAAGAAATTGATTTCTATATCTGCATTTTAAGATAAAAGGACGACGGTTTCCTTTATCAATGGTAAGGTCCTAACTTGGGATGTTGGTTCAGATATAAAATATGAATTCAAATTAGGATTGAGATCTGAGCCACTCTACAAGGTCAGTGAAAGACCACTCTTTGCATTATCCCACAACACCAATCATCTTAGTGAATTATGGCACCTCAGACTGGCACATCTACATTATGATGTTCTTCCAAAATTGAAGAGGCTGGTATCAGGTATATTCGATGTACAATATCAGCGTGGAGGAGTTTTTCCTTGGTGTGCTAGTGGATAGAAAGCAAGGGGACCATTCCCCTCAAGTGAGAACAAGACATATGATATTGTGGCAAAATTTTAAATATGGAAGTTTATCTTAAAATTTAGAAAACTTGGTGAAACTTGCTAGTCCCTAATAACCAAATTTTAAATCTTGGATGATAATTTTGTAAAAAAATTTATATCTGTAATTATTTTATATTATACAATATTAATTTTGGTGATTTTTGAGGTAAAATAATTTTATACTCTAAATTTTGGGCGAATTCACTTTTAGACAAATGAAAATTGGTGAATTTTATTTTTGGGAAAAACATGGAATATTATCCAACCTTTGTATATTAGCCCCTATAATTTTCCGAGATGATATCCCCCATGTTATCCATTCAGATATATGTCATCTAATTCCCAGGCACTCCATTAGCGTCTATCTCTATTACATTACATTCATTGATGATTAATCCAAAAATACATGGCTATATTGCATCAAGCACAATGATGAAGCCTTTGACAAATTTCAGGAATTTAAAACATTTGTAGAGAATAAACCCAGGAAAAGGAAGAAACTTTTCAGATCTGACAATGGAGGATGGTACATGTTAAAATAATTCATAACATTCTACAAGCAGGAAGGGATCAAGAAGGAAATTTTTGTACGTTATACACCTAAACAGAATGGTCTTGATGAAAGAAAGAACCAGTCAATATTAGAAGTTGCTCGTGCTATGCTTCATTATCAGAAGGTAGATAACTTCCTATGGTTTGAAGCAATAAATTCTGCTGTATATGTTCATAACTAAATACCCCATCAAGCACTCAAGAATAAGACTCCAGAATAATTCTTCACAGGTAACAAGCCAGACATCATCATCTTCGCATGTTTGGATGACCTGTATTCTTTCATGTACTGGAAGATAAAAGGAATAAACTAGAAGATAGAGGTATAAGAGGCATATTTGTGGGTTATTGTGAAAATTCCAAGGCTTACAAAATATGCATTCCTAGTCAAATGAAGGTTCAAATTATTAGAGACGTAACCTTCTATGAAGATACAACAATTTGTAAAGGAAGATATCTTCCTCCAAATCCTAAGGAAGATGACATTGATAAGGATATTCTAGACATCCCTTCTATGTTGGAGTTAGGAAATGATGATAAAGTCATGAAACCTATGGATCCATTAGATCCACCTCCAAGTCATCCTCCTTCAAGGAAAATAATGCTTTGGCTTCGTGAGACTCTACAAGACAATGGAAGGAGTATTCTTGTTCACCAATCATTTAGAGAAAGGAAGGAACCTTGCAAGTATCAGTGTTGTGTTGCAACGATAAGTACCATGATACAAGATTAACCATACTCATTTGAAGAAGTAGTTAAAGAACAAGATTAGAAGAATTGCATGTCTAAAGAATATGAATCGATCATGAAAAACGATGTGTGGGATGTTGTACTGAGACTACATGGGAAGTTTGTTGTGAATTAAAAATGGTTGTTCAAAAGAAAGCATGGAATCAATGGTAGCATAAAAAATATAAATTAAGGTTCATATCTCATGATTTCTCTCAGAAAGAGGGAGAAAATTGTGATGATATCTTCTCCTGTGGCTCAATATACAACTATCCACTCGACATTTTCCCTTGCTATTAGTCAAGGATCGAAACATCGCCAGATGGATCTGAAGACTGCCTTCCTTGATGGTATGTTACAGTAAGAAGTCTTTTTGGAATATCCACACGTATTTTTGAAGTGGAAGACCACACAATACATGTGTGTAGGTTGAATAGATCACTCTACGAATTAAATAAATCTCCCCAAGCTTGGTATGCTTGAATTGATAGCTATTTAATGAAACTAGGTTCCACTAGAAGCAGTGTTTATCCCAACATCTATTTTAAGGTTGTTCAGGGTATGATTTTCATTTTAGTTCTATATGTTGACAATTTACTCGTTACAAGAATTGAACCATTTATTAACGAATGCAGGAGGAATATAGCCTCTTAATTTGAAATGAAATATGTCGGTCTTATGATTAGTTTTTGGGCCTTGAGATATGGAAAAGGCCTAGAGAGATATTTCTCTCACAAGGAAAGTATGTGGTAAAGATGTTGGAAATGTGTGGTATGACCGAGTTAAAATCCATGGTCACTCCAATCGAAATGAAATTCAAGACGTTTTGTGGTAAGACAACTTGACTTGGTCTCGAAAATCCATCTAAGTATAGACAGTTGATTGGGGCTCTCATGTTCCTTATGAACACCCACCCATATATATGTTATGTAGAAACACATTGAGTCAGTTCATGAATACCCCCCTTCATGTGCATTTGATAACATCCAAGTAGGTATTGAGATATTTATAATGATCAATCACATTTTTTTTGAGATACTATACTGGAAATATCCAACATCATGGATTCACTAATGCTAACTGGGCAGGTAATGTCATTGATAGAAAGATTACATATCGATGTTGTTTCAACCTTGGTTCTACCACAATATGTTGGATGATAAATAAACAAAAATCAAGAGCATTGAGCACTGTGGAAGAAAAGTACATTGCTGCTAGCACAACAAGCTACAAAGTTGTGTAGTTAATAAATCTCTTTGGCGAGCTCCTTGGTCATGTGTTGGATACTACAGTGATTTATTGTGATAATAAGAGAGGGATTTGTTTGGTATAGAATCTTCAGTTTCATGACAAGTCCAAGCATATCGAGCTTTGATATCACTTCATCTGTGACATGGTGTAGATAATAGTTTCTAAGCTCAAACACATTGCAACTAATTATCAAACTGCATATATTCTTACCAAGGAATTACCGAAAGGGAAGTTCTCATTTTTCAGAGAAAAAGTTGGATTAATGAAGGTAGCCCCTCTGGATAAGGGTCATCATTGATCGAGAAGTCTGATCAAGATCTTCCTACCCTACTTGAGCTCTCGGGGTTAGTAATTGAGGGGAAGGTCTCCTAGGGTTGAGGGAAATATGGAAAATAGGGTTGAAGACATTGCTCCCCTATTTTTCACTTGTGGGATGTCTGTGATCCTTGTTCATTTGGAAAAGTTCATTATCTCCACCACCATTGGTCATTGCAGTGTATACCCCAATTGGTATCATACATACAAGCAGGGCTTGTTGGGATTGTCCCTCCCCATTTAACCAATGGGTTGAGGAGGAATAGAGGCATGTGACCCTTACCTCTTGGTAAGTTTGGTATATTTTCCATGTTGGACATTGATGCAATTGTTCTACCACATTACTGATGAGATTCATTGATGGAAATATTGGTAGGCGACAATATTTAGTTCATATTTTCTCCCTCTTTGTGATTCAGGTTTGATACTGAGCTCCCTGATGAGATTCGAGGGTCATAGATGTGCTCCCCTATGAGATGAGTTATATTGTTACTAGATGTGGGTGGAAGCTATCATTACTTGATTCTTCTTCTTCTAGATTCAAGAAATTTTCAGAAAATAGAATAAATTTGTAAAGACACCTTGATGAATAGATATATAAGTAGAGATTAGATATTGGAATTCTTCCTAGTTGACAGGGAGTGTTAATTTTTTGCAACTGGAGTCAAATTCCATAATGGACAACTTCGATGAATAAAATAATAAGTTAAATAGATTCCTATTTTTGAGAGGATCAAAATCTCTCTATAGATTATCCCAATTAGTTAAGCGTAAGTTAAGTTAGGAATTATTTTATTATTTTATTAGTTGGTTAAATTACATGTTGATATGGTCAAAGCCCCAATCAGTTCATCATCAAGTTATAAATAGAAGCTACCTAAAGATCATTTTCACACATTTTCTCATGAGATATTCTTAATTTTTTTTTTTTTTTTGTCATTTTTTTATCTTATCAGTCGCACAAATACGCTGCAAGAGGTTTTCATAGTGGATCGAGATCACAGAAAGAGTCACACTTTAGATCTGGGTATTTTGGATCTAGGCCGTGTGTAGGAGAACTTGAGGTAGTGGCTCTGATGGGCTTGGACCGCAGGCTAAGCTTGTTGTTGCCACATCTCACGTATTAAATTCACTTGTAGACATCGTTAAGGGTGTGACCAAGTTTCTATGGCATTCAGGCCCTCAGTTGCAGGAACGGAACTCTGTGGCAGCAACTCAGAGATGGTATAGCTGTACGCAAGTCGTTTTAAGGCCATGAATCTATGTCATTGGTCAGATCAGATTTTGTATTCTGTCAGATTCTCACGCAATATCATCACCATCAGATCAACTATTGACTGTTTTCTAGACTGAAATCTAGATCGGTGCATCTAAGATCACTTGGTATTAGTGATCTATTTATTTGGAGTTTTTCTTATCTATAGATAAGATCATATTATTATCTACTATATTATTGTACTAGGCTCATTATACTCTCTTCTAAATTTTTTTGAAGATAATCTATAGAAGAAGAAGATTTGAAAGAATTTACCCCAAAGTGGGGTTTTTCCCTAGTCTTGGACCAATTTTTGTGTCTCATGGTTTTGATATTGTCTTCTCTATATTTGCGTATGTAGTGTCCCTTCTTAGTGAGATAGCTTTGATGACACTTAGAGATGGTGATTTTGATATAATGATACAATATTATGTATGAAATACTTATGTACATGCTTATATGCTATGACTTGGTTTGGGTCATTTGGTTGTTGTGTGCTTATGATAATATCTATGTTTGCGTGCACAAGAATTGATTTTTGTTAAGAGCATATTAGCAATGTTTTATCTTTTGGTATCCTATTTTGGACATAGGTGTATGACATGAATGGTGATTCAGAATTGAGACACAGATCCATGGATGATCATGGTTATGTGGAACATATGGTTAATTATGATTTATGGATGATACATGATTTGTATGATTATATGTGTGTAGTCTTGTACTAAGAATGATGTGGCAGGGGACTTGGTCATTGCCAACAGAAATGCTCAAGTTATAAATGACTTCGGAAGTCATTTCTCCAAAACCAAAATGACTGTGGCAGTCATGCACAATATTTGGTAAAATTTGAATAAGTTAATTATGAAATTCATTTTATTTATTTGATCAATGAGATTGTGATGTGTGCAGGTCTTGAAAGAAGACCTTACCAATGAACCATCAGATGGGTATGAGTTCACAATCAGTTCCTTAAGGTGAAACGCAGAGTTTCAAAGCAGAATAGATGAGAAGCCATGGAAATTAGGGCGCGGAGTCCTAAATCCATGAAATATAAAGACGTGGAGTCTTGGATATATGATAAAAGGATTAGGACGCGGAGTCCTAAATCCATGAAATATAAAGACGCGGAGTCTTGAATCTATAAGGAAGTTTTTGGGGCGTGGAGTCCTGAATATTTAAAAATATCAAGGTGTGGAATCTTGGATCTTTAGAGTAGATCAGGGCGCAGAGTCCTCAATCTACTAAGGCATGAAGATGCATACAATAGGGGTGTGGAATCCCTATTATCCGGAAGAAAAATACCACTCATGGGCAACTCATAGATGAATTTCCTTAATAATCTCATTCCTAACAATTTTGGAGTGACTTTCTAAAAATAGAAAGTCATGTCTGCCATTTCAAGTATGACCTTCCAAAAATAGTAAATCGCCTCCAATCAATGGGTAAACAAGTATGCTTGAAGGAAAATCACTTAAATTAAGATTGATCAATTGTAATAGTTCAATCTCGACTTAATCCTCAATATTATTAATATTATTAATATTATTATTATCTTTTATGAGACTATGATATTATTATTAAAAGGAAATTATATCTCCTCAATCACTTCACACCTCTCTCCTTCATGACTCCCATGGCTCTATGTAACTCTCTCTATTTTAAATATTACATTACACTCTCTTTTATGCACTCATCAAGGAATGGCATATTCCTCTTACACTCACTTTAATGCATATGTTACAGTCTCCTTAAATAAGGCATGCATACCTCTCCTTAATGGATAAGTTACACTCCTCTAAAGGGAATACAATGCATGCATATTAATCCTCCTTTATGACATGAATTTGTTGCTCCTCCTATATATGAGTCTCATGTATTCTCATTTGAGGGGGAAAGGGGGTAATGCCAAGAGTGGAAGAGACTTGAGGAATATTGTGAAAGGGAGAGATATGGAGAGTGTCAAATTACTTCCAAAAAAATCTGAATTTCTTACTAATCTACTAAGTATCAATTGAGGTTGAACATGAGTGGTATTTAGAGGAAGTGAAAACTATCTTCATTAGTTTTCCTTGTATCTCTCTCTCTAATGCTGTATTTTGGTACTGGTTGTGAGCTTTTACAGCTCGGGGGTTCCAGGGGGAGGAGTTCTCCCTGGATATGGTTGGGTGGAAAACCGGATGGTTCAAATGAGCTGGTTAAGGGATCAAGGTGGATCATATTCTCAACGATTGGAGCTGAATATCTCTTCAGGTATAATTTCCATTGTCCTAAAATTATAGTATAGATTTAGCATAAAATAAATGGTGGACATTTAAATTGTTGTAAGCATCTAATTTTGGTTTAGGCTTATGTTATCTAAGATATTATTGATTAGTTAAAAATTAAGACTAGATCAATCTATATGTATGGATGTTTAGATCTCAATATTGGAGTTATTATTGGTATATTTTATGGTACTAATCTTGGTATTGTAGCATTTGAGAAAGGAAAGCCAAATATTGTTGAAGTTAATTTCAATAAATAAATTCTGAAGGACTTGGGTAAGTATTTCACGATTTATGGTTGTGTTTCAAGTAATTAATAGATGCATGTTTTATAAATGGTTTTAGGATAGTTTGCAAAGTGTTTGACAAAACCTGTGAATGAGTAATGTTATAAATTTACTTATGCACGAATAAGTGCTAACTTGCAGCTTAAATCAGAAGTAAGAAAATGGAAATGTACCCAAAATATGCTTGGAGGAATTACATAATCAACCCTTAAAAGAAAATGCAAAAATAATGGAAACTAAAGTATAGTTTGGAAGATCAAATGCTTGAGGTAAGTTCGAGATAAATTTCAGTTATGGCTTATGTTTCATATTCTTCAATTTTTTTTTATTCAAGTTGTTGTAATAGTACTCTCAAAATTTTGACAGCAAGCCTTAATGGTTGTAGCATTCAGGGCTTCCGTGTGTTTGTTAAATTGTAGCAATTGGTGAAAAAAGCTTGTTAATCTGTCAAATGAATTAGCTTGTGGGTGGTAAAATGTTTCAAGAACTCATATGGTGGATTTAGAAATATGTGATTTCAATGAGCATATATTAGTAGCATAACTCTGGGTTGTTTTTCCTCATGTAGAGGTGTAGTTGTAAGTTTTCATTCCATATGTTTGACAAAAGTCATAAATGAAACATTTAGGCTATAAATTTTGTTTTTTTAAAGAAACGCATTCCTGGGCATTTTTAATTCGATTCAGCCGAACATCAAGGGGTATCCATGGCTAATGGACATGTGACCCCTGATTTCATTCCAAAAAAATACTTTTCCAAACCCAGATCAGAAATCTCGGCGATTGGGCAGATTGCTACTGTGAGTTATGTGCACCTTTTTTTGAGTATTTGATGAAAGACTAAGATTATTTAGTCCCTGTTTTAAGATGGAAATATTTAAATTTTCAATTTCTAAATTTTATGAGACAAATATGTTGAAGAATAATCTTAAATTCATTATTGCCAAGTGTTTGAAAAAAAATGCCTCAATGACTTTTAATTGCATGCTTGCAAAGTGTTTGTCATAAGGGCTCAATGAGTGTAGGGTGCATGTCTGCAAAGTGTTTGTCAAAAGTCCTGAATGGCTGTAGCTTTTGTGCATATAAATTTTTAGTGTAAAATTATTAGTTACTTTTGTTTTTCTGTTACTATAAATTATAAATAAACTATTTAATAGGTGTAGCTTCCTATGTCTGCAAGTTTTTGGTATGAATGTGAAAATGAATTTAATAATTTGCTGAAGTGTGAATAAGACAGTTGTTTCTTGTATTATCTAAAGCTTTCAAAAAAAAGGGGGGGGCTTGTTGTTGGAAACAATTTTACAGTGACTAATTCTTTAGGATTTTGTGGGAATGAGTATTAGTGATTATGTGACATCTACTTCTCTATCTTACTGATGGTATGTAAGGTGGGACCTTACATATGGTATCAGAGCGGAGGTTACAATGCTAGGGCCTAATGGGCCAACATGCTTACTTGTAGGTTGATGATGTATGAATGTTGATTTTGCATGCATGTTGAGTTGTTGTATATCTTGACTTGGAAGCATATTGGTTGCATAGAGGATATTATTATCATTATGTCATTTAGTGACTCATGAAATAAAATAAAATAAAAAAAAATCCCTTATATTCCTTTATATTTTTGTTAAGACACATTATTAACAATATGTTAAAATGCTTAAAGACATGTTGGGAAAGGACGTGCTTGAGAAAGTTGGGGTTAAACCCAAGTATGTGAATGACTTGATTTTCAATCAATGAGTGAGATAGGTGGAGTGAATGCATGGTTTCATATATTTTTAGTGCATAATTTTCAATGTGATATTGGCTTAGTAGCCATCTTTACTTGCTGAAATTGTATCTACCAAGAATAATATTGGCTTAATCTGGACTATAGTGTGATGACCTTGGTGTGTATGCCTTGGGAATGAATAACAAGTGTAAGGCTGAGATTCCATTAACGTGATGATTGAGTTCATCATGATAATTTTGAGTCTTTTTGTACCTACAGTAAAGGAAACTTAACTAAAAGCTACCTTGAAAGATGTCACTTTTAACTCTGAATGTAAATTCAAGAGCAATATATGTGTATTAGTTAGATGTGTTAAAATATGATTTGGGAATACATTCTTAATGAGTAAGAATGAAATTTCTCTGATTTCTTTGACATGATTTTGTGTATTTTGGGTTGACATTAGGCATCAAATAACTTTAAATTACTCAAATACTAGGTTGAGGTATGGACTTCCTAATAAACAAGCGGCTTAAATGATTGGTGCATGATGGGTTGTGGAAACCATTTTAAGGAACACTTGAATGTTATGTTTTCCTCGAGCTAATGTATGGGTTTGGAATCCATAACTAGCATATATCTATGAGAAAATGTATGGGTGTGGAATCCATACTAACATATATCTATGATCTAATGTATGGGTGTGGAAACCATACTAGCATATATCTATGAGAAAATGTATGGGTGTGGAATCCATACTAGTATATATCTATGAGATAAGTAATGAGGTAAGGTATGGGTGTGGAATCCAAAGTAAAATATATCTATGAGCTAAGTAATTCTTATAGTTAGAATATTTTGATGGAATCTGATATTCATGATTAAGGAATGATTATGTGTAATTAAAGTTAAATGGATAGATATTTGTAACACAAATTTGCTTGAGCTTTAAATCCAATATTTTATTTTTATTACAGATGAAGATACTAAGATTGGTATACTAAACACCATTAGGTGGTTTAGAATGTTTGGAATAATTGACTTTGATATATGGAAGTGTGAACTAGATATCTATCCTCTAGTATTGTAATCCTTTTGTATGTATTGAATTTAGGTAGAACTAAAATGACTTTCAAATTCTTGAAATGTAGAAAACGATTATTGTGATAAGTTTATGAAATAACTTTTTTATTGGCTTAAGAAAAATTAGATCTAGGAAAGCCATAATAGTCTCTTTAATGATTTTATCAGTTGAATATTGGTTGCATTCTATTTAACCAAATTAATTAGAGAAATTATGAGGATTGAACTCATGTATTTCTCTAAACTATTGTTAGTTAGGCGATCGTGTCAAAATTCAAATTATTTATAAATTGTGAAGAGAATAACATGTTTAGAAGGTAAATATTTTATGTGGTGAGAACTTTTTTTATTTGAAATTAAAGAAAGAAAAAAAAAGCATGTGATTAATGAAAAGCTTAGTTGAGTTCTTGTTTTACAAGAATATGTGCTTGTGATATTTTTTTGAGGGAGAAATTGAAGGAGAGTGAGATCACATTTTGATTGATTCGAATTATTGCATGATGATTGTATTGTATGTGGAATGGGGGAGATTTTTTGGTTTAGGAATTTTGTGTTGGGATGTATAGTTGTATGAGTATTTATTAGTCCTAGAGAATGTTGTAATAATTGGAGAGGGTGGTAATTCTCCTTAAAGAAAAAGGGTTTAACTTTAGGCTAGAAATTCCCTTGTGATAGTCTAAATCTTATTTAAATTTGACAAGATTCATCACATTTTGAGAAATTTATGGTTTTCATAGTTTGTTGTTGCGTACGTATTAATAGTAAGGGATAAGACATGAAAGCAAATGAATTGATTAATTACTGAATAGAAATCATGAGCGATTTCATAGTTGGAAAACAAATTGAATTAGAGTTATCAAATTAGATTCAGTAATATAGATACCATATTTGCATAATTGTGAGATTTGTTCTTGACTAAAAGTCGTTTTCAAAAAGATATCATTAATCTGCTTTCAGATGAAGATCTTCTAATAGATTCATTCAAAATTGATTCTCAAGTTAGAGAAGTGACTAATAATGAATATTATGGAAACAAAAAGGAATGATCTATAATACATAAGTGGGTCAATGAGGATTGTATTTAACCTTAGGTTGTTAGTTAAAAAAATTCAAAAACACAAAAAAAAAATGGTGCCTTGAACCTCAAATTGTATTTTTGCCTAAAGAGTAAACGTTTAGTAAAAACTAAAGATAAATCCTAAATATCTCGATTGCAAGGATGTCTTATGGAAGGAAAAGAGGAAAATTGGATTGAGAAGACATAAATCAAGTGGGATGTAAGAGTGTGGTTTATATATAACGTCATGTTTTGTTTTGTAAGACTGCGTTTTATATCTAACATCATGTTTTTTTTTGCGTAATTTCACTCGCAATTGTATGTGGATTATTTTAAGCTTATTGTATGCGAATTTGATTGTGATATGTGATGGACCATCATTGTTGTGTATACAACCAATGTATGTTATATTTATAGCTTCGCAAGCTCAACATACTATAGAACCTTGAAGATGACACATGTAGGATTCATATAGACTATGAGAAAGAAAAACATGTAGAATATCAAATTATTATAGATAAATTAAGTAGATATCATATAAATTACATACAATATTATTTTACAAGGTACTATAAATTGTATGGTTGGTTTTGATAAAAAAATTTGGTATTTTATATCAAAACATGTCTAATGTGGCATGGATATATTTTCTACTTGATTAAGAATGGTATGTTTAGATTTCATGGAGTTGCTTCCAATATAGAAAACATTAAACTATGGATTGGCATGAAAACAAATATGTATATATATATCAAATATATATACATAAGGTTAGCAACTTATTGATAGAAGAATCTAAAAGAACTAAGTATCTTATGACCGTAGGAAAAACTTCGGGCCAAGTTTAGCCCAAGAGGGGGAGTATGTAGTGTCCCTTCTTAGTGAGATAGCTTTGATGACACTTAGAGATGGTGATTTTGATATAATGATACAATATTATGTATGAAAGACTTATGTACATGCTTATATGCTATGACCTGGTTTGGGTCACTTGGTTGTTGTGTGCTTATGATAATATCTATGTTTGCATGCACAAGAATTGATTTTGGTTAAGAGCATATTAGCGATGTTTTATCTTTTGGTATCCTATTTTGGACATAGGTGTATGACATCAATGGTGATTCAGAATTGAGACACAGATCCATGGACGATCATGGTTATGTGGAACATATGGTTAATTATGATTTATGGATGATACATGATTTGTATGATTATATGTGCATAATCTCGTACTAAGCATGATGTGGCAGGGGACTTGGTCATTACCAACAGGGATGCTCAGGTTATAAATGACCGCGGAAGTCATTTCTCCAAAACCAAAATGACTGTGGAAGTCATGCACAATATTTGGTAAAATTTGAATAAGTTAATTATGAAATTAATTTGATTTATTTGATCAATGAGATTGTGATGTGTGCAGGTCTTGGAAGAAGACCTTACCAACGAACCATCAGATGGGTAAAAGCTCACAATCAGTACCTTAAGGTGAAACACATAGTTTCAAATCAGAATAGATGAGAAGCCATGGAAATTAGGGCGCGGAGTCCTAAATCCATGAAATATAAAGACGTGGAGTCTTGGATATATGATAAAAGGATTAGGACGCGGAGTCCTAAATCCATGAAATATAAAGACGTGGAGTCTTGAATATATAAGGAAATGTTTGGGGCGCGGAGTCCTGAATATTTAAAAATATCAAGGTGTGGAATCTTGGATCTTTAGAGTAGATCAAGGCGCGGAGTCCTCAATCTACTAAGGCATGAAGATGCATACAATAGGGGTGCGGAATCCCTATTATCCGGAAGAAAAATACCACTCATGGGCAACTCATAGATGAATTTCCTTAATAATCTCATTCCTAACCATTTTGGAGTGACTTTCTAAAAATAGAAATTCATGTCTACCATTTCAAGTATGACCTTCCAAAAATAGTAAATCACCTCCAATCAATGGGTAAACAAGTATGCTTGAAGGAAAATCACTTAACTTATGATTAATCAATTGTAATAGTTCAATC
The DNA here is from genome assembly GCA_034641835.2 of Pinus albicaulis. Classification (NCBI taxonomy): domain Eukaryota; kingdom Viridiplantae; phylum Streptophyta; class Pinopsida; order Pinales; family Pinaceae; genus Pinus; species Pinus albicaulis. Next base: position 603,635,347 of record CM076579.1, on the reverse strand, counting down.
TCGACTTAATCCTCAACATTATTAATATTATTAATATTATTATTATCTTTTATGAGACTATGATATTATTATTAAAAGGAAATTATATCTTCTCAATCACTTCACACCTCTCTCCTTCATGACTCCCATGGCTCTATGTAACTCTCTCTATTTTAAATATTACATTACACTCTCTTTTATGCACTCATCAAGGAATGGCATATTCCTCTTACACTCATTAAATATATGTCATAAAATATTCCTCTTACACTCACTTTAATGCATATGTTACACTCTCCTTAAATAAGGCATGCATATTAATCCTCCTTTATGACATGAATTTGTTGCTCCTCCTATATATGAGTCTCATGTATTCTCATTTGAGGGGGAAAGGGAGTAATGCCAAGAGTGGAAAAGACTTGAGGAATATTTTGAAAGGGAGAGATATGGAGAGTATCAAATTACTTCCAAAAAAATCTGAATTTCTTACTAATCTACTAAGTATCTATTGAGGTTGAACATGAGTGGTATTTAGAGGAAGTGAGAACTATCTTCATTAGTTTTCCTTGTATCTCTCTCTCTATTGCTGTATTTTGGTACTAGTTGTGAGCTTTTACAGCTCGGGGGTTCCAGGGGGAGGAGTTCTCCCTGGATATGGTTGGGTGGAAAACCAGATGGTTCAAATGAGTTGGTTAAGGGATCAAGGCGGATCATATTCTCAACAATTGGAGCTGAATATCTCTTCAGGTATAATTTCCATTGTCCTAAAATTATAGTATAGATTTAGCATAAAATAAAAGGTAGACATTTAAATTGTTGTAAGCATCTAATTTTGGTTTAGGCTTATGTTATCTAAGATATTATTGATTAGTTAAAAATTAAGACTAGATCAATCTATATGTATGGATGTTTAGATCTCAATATTGAAGGTATTATTGGTATAGTTTATGGTAGTAATCTTGGTATTGTAGCATTTGAGAAAGGAAAGCCAAATATTGTTGAAGGTAATTTCAATAAATAAATTCCAAAGGACTTGGGTAAGTATTTCACGATTTATGGTTGTGTTTCAAGTAATTAATAGATGCATGTTTTATAAATGGTTTTAGGATAGTTTGCAAAGTGTTTGACAAAACCTGTGAATGAGTAATGTTATAAATTTACTTATGCACGAATAAGTGCTAACTTGCAGCTTACATCAGAAGTAAGAAAATGGAAATCTACCCAAAATATGCTTGGAGGAGTTACAGAATCAACCCTTAAAAGAAAATGCAAAAATAATGGCAACTAAAGTATAGTTTGGAAGATCAAATGCTTGAGGTAAGTTGGAGATAAATTTCAGTTATGGCTTATGTTTCATATTCTTCAATTTTTTGTTATTCAAGTTGTTGTAATAGTACTATCAGAATTTTGACAGAAAGCCTTAATGGCTGTAGCATTCAGGGCTTCCATGTGTTTGTTAAATTGTATCAATTGGTGCAAAAAGCTTGTCACTCATGTCAAATGAATTAGCTTGTGGGTGGTAAAATGTTTCAAGAACTCATATGGTGGATTTAGAAATGTGTGATTTCAATGAGCATATATTAGTAGCATAACTTTGGGTTGTTTTTCCTCATGTAGAGGTGTAGCTGTAAGTTTTCATTCCATATGTTTGACAAAAGTCATAAATGAAACATTTAGGCTATAAATTTTTTTGTTTTAAAGAATTGCATTCTCGGGCATTTTTAATTCGATTCAGGCCTAACATTAAGGGGTATCCATGGCTAATGGACATGTAACCCCGATTTCATTCCAAAAAATACTGCTTCAACTCCTACCGTAAAATCTCGCGATTTGTGATTACTTTGGAGTTATGTGCGCCTCTTGTTGAGTCTTTGATGAAAGACTAAGATTATTTAGTCCCTATTTTAAGATGGAAATATTTAAATTTTCAATTTCTGAATTTTATGAGATAAATATGTTGAAGAATAATCTTAAATTCATTATTGCCAAGTGTTTGAAAAAAAATGCCTCAATGACTTTTAATTTCATGCTTGCAAAGTGTTTGTCATAAGGGCTCAATGAGTGTAGGGTGCATGTCTGCAAAGTGTTTGTCAAAAGTCCTGAATGGCTGTAGCTTTTGTGCATATAAATTTTTAGTGTAAAATTATTAGTTATTGTTGTTTTTATGTTATTATAAATTATAAATAAACTATTTAATAGGTGTAGCTTCCTATATCTGCAAGTTTTTGGTATGAATGTGAAAATGAATTTAATAATTTGCTGAAGTGTGAATAAGAATGTTATTTCTTGTATTATCTAAAGCTTTCAAAAAAAAGGGGGGGGCTTGTTGTTGGAAACAATTTTACAGTGACTAATTCTTTAGGATTTTGTGGGAATGAGTATTAGTGATTACGTGACATCTACTTCTCTATCTTACTGATGGTATGTAAGGTGGGACCTTACATATGGTATCAGAGCGGAGGTTACAACGCTAGGGCCTAATGGGCCAACATGCTTACTTGCAGGTTGATGATGTATGAATGTTGATTTTGCATGCATGTTGAGTTGTTGCATATCTTGACTTGGAAGCATATTGGTTGCATAGAGAATATTATTATCATTATGTCATTTAGTGACTCATGAAATAAAATTTAAAAAAAAAAAATCCCTTATATTCCTTTATATTTTTGTTAAGACACATTATTAACAATATGTTAAAATGCTTAAAGACATGTTGGGAAAGGACATGCTTGAGAAAGTTGGGGTTAAACCCAAGTATGTGAATGACTTGATTTTCAATCAATGAGTGAGATAGGTGGAGTGAATTCATGGTTTCATATATTTTTAGCGCATCATTTTCAATGTGATATGGGCTTAGTAGCCATCTTTACTTGCTGAAATTGTATCTAGCAAGAATAATATTGGCTTAATCTGGACTATAGTGTGATGACCTTGGTGTGTATGCCTTGGGAATGAATAACAAGTGTAAGGCTGAGATTCCATTAACGTGATGATTGAGTTCATCATGATAATTTTGAATATTTTCGTACCTACACTAAAGGAAACTTAACTAAAAGCTACCTTGAAAGATGTCACTTTTAACTCTGAATGTAAAGTCAAGAGCAATATTTGTGTATTAGTTAGATGTGTCAAAATATGATTTGGGAATACATTCTTAATGAGTAAGAATGAAATTTCTCTGATTTCTTTGACATGATTTTTTGTATTTTGGGTTGACATTAGGCATCAAATAACTTTAAATTACTCAAATACTAGGTTGAGGTATGAACTTCCTAATAAACAAGCGGCTTAAATGATTGGTGCATGATGGGTTGTGGAAACCATTTTAAGGAACACTTGAATGTTATGTTTTCCTCGAGCTAATGTATGGGTGTGGAATCCATAACTAGCATATATCTATGAGAAAATGTATGGGTGTGGAATCCATACTAACATATATCTATGATCTAATGTATGGGTGTGGAAACCATACTAGCATATATCTATGAGAAAATGTATGTGTGTGGAATCCATACTAGTATATATCTATGAGATAAGTAATGAGGTAAGGTATGGGTGTGGAATCCAAAGTAAAATATATCTATGAGCTAAGTAATTCTTATAGTTAGAATATTTTGATGGAATCTGATATTCATGATTAAGGAATGATTATGTGTAATTAAAGTTAAATGGATAGAGATTTGTAACACAAATTTTCTTGAGCTTTAAATCCATTATTTTATTTTTATTACAGATGAAGATACTAAGATTGGTATACTAAACACCATTAGGTGGTTTAGAATGTTTGGAATAATTGACTTTGATATATGGAAGTGTTAACTAGATATCTATCCTCTAGTATTGTAATCCTTTTGTATGTATTGAATTTAGGTAGAACTAAAATGACTTTCAAATTCTTGAAATGTAGAAAAAGATTATTGTGATAAGTTGACGAAATAACTTTTCTATTGGCTTAAGACAAATTAGGTCTAGGAAAGCCATAATAGTCTCTTTAATGATTTTATCAGTTGAATATTGGTTGCATTCTATTTAACCAAATTAATTAGAGAAATTATGAGGATTGAACTCATGTATTTCTCTAAACTATTGTTAGTTTGGCGATCACGTCAAAATTCAAATTATTTATAAATTGTGAAGAGAATAACATGTTTAGAAGGTAAATATTTTATGTGGTGAGAACTTGTTTTATTTGAAATTAAAGAAAAAAAAAGCATGTGATTAATGAAAAGCTTAGTTGAGTTCTTGTTTTACAAGAATATGTGCTTGTGATATTTTTTTTTGAGCGAGAAATTGAAGGAGAGTGAGATCACATTTTGATTGATTCGAATTATTGCATGATGATTGTATTGTATGTGGAATGGGGGAGATTTTTTGATTTAGGAATTTTGTGTTGGGATGTATAGTTTTATGAGTATTTATTAGTCCTACAAAATGTTGTAATAATTTGAGAGGGTGATAATTCTCATTAAAGAAAAAGGGTTTAACTTTAGGCTAGAAATTCCCTTGTGATAGTCTAAATCTTATTTAAATTTAACAAGATTCATCACATTTTGAGAAATTTATGGTTTTCATAGTTTGTTGTTGCGTACGTATTAATAGTAAGGGATAAGACATGAAAGCAAATGAATTGATTAATTACTGAATAGAAATCATGAGCGATTTCATAGTTGGAAAACAAATTGAATTAGAGTTATCAAGGTAGATTCAGTAATATAGATACCATATTTGCGTAATTGTGAGATTTGTTCTTGACTAAAAGTCGTTTTCAAAAAGATATCATTAATCTGCTTTCAGATGAAGATCTTCTAATAGATTCATTCAAAATTGATTCTCAAGTTAGAGAAGTGACTAATAATTAATATTATGGAAACAAAAAGGAATGATCTATCATACATAAGTGGGTCAATGAGGACTGTATTTAACCTTAGGTTGTTAGTTAAAAAAATTCAAAAACAAAAAAAAAATGGTGCCTTGAACCTCAAATTGTATTTTTGCCTAAAGAGTAAACGTTTAGTAAAAACTAAAGATAAATCCTAAATATCTCGATTGCAAGGATGTCTTATAGAATGAAAAGAGGAAAATTGGATTGAGAAGACATAAATCAAGTGGGATGTAAGAGTGTGGTTTATATATAACGTCATTTTTTGTTTTGTAAGACTGGGTTTTATATATAACATCATGTTTTTTTTTGCATAATTTCACTCGCAATTGTATGTGGATTATTTTATGCTTATTGTATGCCAATATGATTTTGATATGTGATGGACCATCATTGTTGTGTATACAACCAATGTGTGTTCTATTTATAGCTTCGCAAGCTCAACATACTATAGAACCTTGAAGAAGACACATGTAGGATTCATATAGACTATGAGAAAGAAAAACATGTAGAATATCAAATTATTATAGATAAATTAAGTAGATATCATATAAATTACATACAATATTATTTTACAAGGTACTATAAATTGTATGGTTGGTTATGATAAAAAAATTTGGTGTTTTATATCAAAACATGTCTAATGTGGCATGGATATATTTTCTACTTGATTAAGAATGGTATGTTTAGATTTCATGGAGTTGCTTCCAATATAGAAAACATTAAACTATGGATTGGCATGAAGAAAAATATATATATATATATATCAAATATATATACATAAGGTTAGCAACTTATTGATAGGAGAATCTAAAAGAACTAAGTATCTTATGATCGTAGGAAAAACTTCGGGCCAAGTTTAGCCCAAGAGGAGGAGTATGTAGTGTCCCTTCTTAGTGAGATAGCTTTGATGACACTTAGAGATGGTGATTTTGATATAATGATACAATATTATGTATGAAAGACTTATGTACATGATTATATGCTATGACCTGGTTTGGGTCACTTGGTTGTTGTGTGCTTATGATAATATCTATGTTTGCGTGCACAAGAATTGATTTTGGTTAAGATCATATTAGCAATGTTTTATCTTTTGGTATCCTATTTTGGACATAGGTGTATGACATGAATGGTGATTCAGAATTGAGACACAGATCCATGGATGATCATGGTTATGTGGAACATATGGTTAATTATGATTTATGGATGATACATGATTTGTATGATTATATGTGTGTAGTCTTGTACTAAGCATGATGTGGCAGGGGACTTGGTCATTGCCAACAGGAATGCTCAAGTTATAAATGACTTCGGAAGTCATTTCTCCAAAACCAAAATGACTGTGGCAGTCATGCACAATATTTGGTAAAATTTGAATAAGTTAATTATGAAATTCATTTGATTTATTTGATCAATGAGATTGTGATGTGTGCAGGTCTTGGAAGAAGACCTTACCAATGAACCATCAGATGGGTATGAGCTCACAATCAGTACCTTAAGGTGAAACGTGGAGTTTCAAAGCAGAATAGATGAGAAGCCACGGAAATTAGGGCGTGGAGTCCTAAATCCATGAAATATAAAGACGTGGAGTCTTGGATATATGAGAAAAGGATTAGGACGCGGAGTCCTAAATCCATGAAATATAAAGACGCAGAGTCCTGAATCTATAAGGAAGTGTTTGGGGCACGGATTCCTGAATATTTAAAAAGATCAAGGTGTGGAATCTTGTATCTTTAGAGTAGATCAGGGCGCAGAGTCCTCAATCTACTAAGGCATGAAGACACATACAATAGGGGTGAGGAATCCCTATTATCTGGAAGAAAAATACCACTCATGGGAAACTCATAGATGAATTTCCTTAATAATCTCATTCCTAACAATTTTGGATTCACTTTCTAAAAATAGAAAGTCATGTCTACCATTTCAAGTATGACCTTCCAAAAATAGTAAATCACCTCCAATTAATGGGTAAACAAGTATGCTTGAAGGAAAATCACTTAACTTATGATTAATCAATTGTAATAGTTCAATATCGACTTAATCCTCAATATTATTAATATTATTAATATTATTAATATTATTATTATCTTTTATGAGACTATGATATTATTATTAAAAGGAAATTATATCTCCTCAATCACTTCACACCTCTCTCCTTCATGACTCCCATGGCTCTATGTAACTCTCTCTATTTTAAATATTACATTACACTCTCTTTTATGCACTCATCAAGGAATGGCATATTCCTCTTACACTCATTAAATATATGTCATAAAATATTCCTCTTACACTCACTTTAATGCATCTTTTACACTCTCCTTAAATAAGGCATGCATACCTCTCCTTAATGGATAAGTTACACTCCTCTAAAGGGAATACAATGCATGCATATTAATCCTCCTTTATGACATGAATTTGTTGCTCCTCCTATATATGAGTCTCATGTATTCTCATTTGAGGGGGAAAGGGGGTAATGCCAAGAGTGGAAAAGACTTGAGGAATATTGTGAAAGGGAGAGATATGGAGAGTATCAAATTACTTCCAAAAAAATCTGAATTTCTTACTAATATACTAAGTATCTATTGAGGTTGAACATGAGTGCTATTTGGAGGAAGTGAAAACTATCTTCATTAGTTTTCCTTGTATCTCTCTCTCTCTATTGCTATATTTTGGTACTGGTTGTGAGCTTTTACAGCTCGGGGGTTTCAGGGGGAGGATTTCTCCCTGGATATGGTTGGGTGGAAAACCGGATGGTTCAAATGAGTTGGTTAAGGGATCAAGGCAGATCATATTCTCAACGATTGGAGCTGAATATCTCTTCAGGTATAATTTCCATTGTCCTAAAATTATAGTATAGATTTAGCATAAAATAAAAGGTAGACATTTAAATTGTTGTAAGCATCTAATTTATGTTTAGGCTTATGTTATCTAAGATATTATTGATTAGTTAAAAATTAAGACTAGATCAATCTATATTTATGGATGTTTAGATCTCAATATTGGAGTTATTATTGGTATAGTTTATGGTACTAATCTTGGTATTGTAGCATTTGAGAAAGGAAAGCCAAATATTGTTGAAGGTAATTTCAATAAATAAATTCACAAGGACTTGGGTAAGTATTTCACGATTTATGGTCGTGTTTCATGTAATTAATAGATGCATGTTTTATAAATGGTTTTAGGATAGTTTGCAAAGTGTTTGACAAAACCTGTGAATGAGTAATGTTATAAATTTACTTATGCACGAATAAGTGCTAACTTGCAGCTTACATCAGAAGTAAGAAAATGGACATGTACCCAAAATATGCTTGGAGGAATTACAAAATCAACCCTTAAAAGAAAATGCAAAAATAATGGCAACTAAAGTATAGTTTGGAAGATCAAATGCTTGAGGTAAGTTGGAGATAAATTTCAGTTATGGCTTATGTTTCATATTCTTCAATTTTTTTGTTATTCAAGTTGTTGTAATAGTACTATCAGAATTTTGACAGAAAGCCTTAATGGCTGTAGCATTCAGGGCTTCCATGTGTTTGTTAAATTGTAGCAATTGGTGCAAAAAGCTTGTCAATCATGTCAAATGAATTAGCTTGTGGGTGGTAAAATGTTTCAAGAACTCATATGGTGGATTTAGAAATATGTGATTTCAATGAGCATATATTAGTAACATAACTCTGGGTTGTTTTTCCTCATGTAGAGGTGTAGTTGTAAGTTTTCATTCCATATGTTTGACAAAAGTCATAAATGAAACATTTAGGCTATAAATTTTGTTTTTTTAAAGAAACGCATTCCTAGGCATTTTTAATTCGATTCAGCCCAACATCAGGGGGTATCCGTGCCTAATGGCCATATAACCCCTAATTTCATTCCAAAAACATACTTTTTAGAACCCAGATCGGAAATCTGGGCGATTTGGCAGATTGCTGCTGTGAGTTATGTGCGTTTGTTTTTGAGTATTTGACGAAAGACTAAGATTATTTAGTCCCTGTTTTAAGATGGAAATATTTAAATTTTCAATTTCTGAATTTTATGAGGTAAATATGTTGAAGAATAATCTTAAATTTATTATTGCCAAGTGTTTGAAAAAAAATGCCTCAATGAATTTTAATTGCATGCTTGCAAAGTGTTTGTCATAAGGGCTCAATGAGTGTAGGGTGCATGTCTGCAAAGTGTTTTTCAAAAGTCCTGAATGGTTGTAGCTTTTGTGCATATAAATTGTTAGTGTAAAATTATTAGTTACTGTTGTTTTTATGTTACTATAAATTATAAATAAACTATTTAATAGGTGTAGCTTCCTATGTCTGCAAGTTTCTGGTATGAATGTGAAAATGAATTTAATAATTTGCTGAAGTGTGAATAAGACAGTTGTTTCTTGTATTATCTAAAGTTTTCAAAAAAAAAGGGGGGGGTCTTGTTGTTGGAAAAAATTTTACAGTGACTAATTCTTTAGGATTTTGTGGGAATGAGTATTAGTGATTACGTGACATCTATTTCTCTATCTTACTGATGGTATGTAAGGTGGGACCTTACAGCGTACATTTTTCTATCTTCAATTACAATTTTTGTTTATTTATATTGCATAGATCTGAATACACTATTAATGAAAATCTGATTTGGGCTTAAGTAACTCATACAACATGGAGAAATAGAATAGAGCAATAATGAAAACTTAACATACCATGACTTCCACCACATCACCCACCATGCCTCCACATCATCCATCCCATATCCTTGCCTCCATAACACCTCTCCTTTTAAAAAAAATGGAAAGTACATGCCCGGTTATTCTTAATAGCAACAATTATTTCCAATGGCTACCTCACATGGTAGATATACTTAGAAGTAAAGTGGTCTATAGAATATCCACAGGACAAAAAACTAAACCTTCTGATGATGATAAATCTGCTAAATGGGAAAATAAACAAGATCAAGCACGAGGGTTGATAGGAATTTCCATTGCTCAAGATCTTCAATTTCATATCCTTCATATTGACACCCCTGATGAAGCCCTGGAAAATATAAAAACTATTTTTGGCATTCAAAATCAAATTAGGGCCCACCAACTTGAAAATGAGTTGACTACTTTGGACCCCAATAATTTATCCTCCATTGAAGATTTTTTGTACAAATTCAAGACCCTCGGAATTCTTTTAGAAGGTTGTAAGATCAAAAAGGATGATGGTAGCCTCATCTGTTCCATTCTTGCTAAGCTTGGCCATGCATACTCTGTATTTGTTTCCGCCTTCCATTCCACTAGAGAAGCCATCATTTCTTTAGGAACCACCTACAAGAATCCCTATTTTGATTCCTTTTGTGATTCTTTGATAAGAGAACAAGAAAAAATTTTACACCTTGGTCTTATCACTGCTATAAACACTTCTAAGAAAGCCTTAGAAGCCCAACAACAACCATATCAAAAGAATCCCAAGAAGCAGTATCCTAAAAAATATGGTCCTAAACCAAACAAGGGCCCTAAGCAGTTTCAGCCGCAAACTGAAAAATCAAATCACCAAAATAATAAGAAAAATCAAAACAAAGGTAATAAGACAGATAGACATTGAAACTTTTGCAATCGGGATGGCCATATAGAGTCCAAATGTTTTAAGAAGATGGAAGCCTTAGAAGTAGCAATGAAGAAGCACAACATTAATTTGGAGCACTCTTCACCTTCATCTTCAAGCATGGCACTTTCTACTTGTGGTTGTCAAGAATCAAGATCTGGTTATGCATTAAATGTATCTTCTTCTTCTCCTTCTCATGAGTGGCTCATTGATTCTGGAGCTTCTTCCAACATGGCTAAAAATAAATCCATGTTTTCTTCTTTAAATGATTGTAACACCAAACATATTTATGTTGGTGATGATAGATCTCTTAGTTTTGTAGGATCTAGAACCATTCATCTAGATAATGGTCAGTTTAATGATGTACTATGTGTTCCTACCTTTTCATGCAACCTTCTATCTGTTTATCAGATAACTCAATCAAGTGAAGGGAAAATAGTATAATTCTCACCTCATGATGTTGTAATCAAGGACCTCAAAGATCCTAAACATATTTTAGCTACTGGCATTGCTGATGATTCCACAAGGTTGTATAAGTTTGACAACTTTTGATCATCATTTCATCCCTCTGTTTTTGTTGCTCATAATGATGATGTGAGCAAACTTTGGCATGAGCGATTTGGTCACTTAAACTATTGCTCTCTTAAAATTCTATGTAAGGAAAATATGGTGACGGGCCTTCTTATGGTATCTTTCCAAGATGGTGTTTTCTCCGGATGTGTACTCAGAAAACATCATCGGGATAGTTTTTATAAATGTGCCTCTTGGCACGATTCAGCCCCTTTGCAGCTTCTGCACAGTGATTTAAGTGGTCCAATTCATTTTTTTTCTTTTTCTGGTTGCAAGTACTTCTTAACTTTCATTGTTTATTTTTTCCAGACGCACTTGGGTATATTTCTTAAAACTCAAGAGTGAATGTTTTAACATGTTCTTGGCCTTTAAGGCCTTTGTTGAGAAACAATCTGGACATCAAATTCTTAAGTTAAGATCAGAAAATGACGGAGAATATGTTAACAAAAAATTTATCAACTTCTACATTGAGCATGGCATTTAATTGCAACATATTGTTCCATATACTCCACAACAAAATGGTGTAGCTAAAAGGAAAAATCACACCTTAAATGAAATGGCTAATTGTATGCTTCAATCTAAATGACTTAGTCTCAATTTTTGTGCAGTAGAAATTAACTGTGAAAATTACATAGTAAATCGCACTCCTACTAAGGTTTTAAAGAAGATAACTCCCGAAGAAGCTTGGAGCTCAATCAAACTAGATGTAAGTCACTTTCTTGTTTTTAGCAGTGATGCTTGGGCCCATATTCCAGATGTGAAACATAAAGCCTTAGAACCTAAGAGTGAAAAATTAATTTTAATTAGATATTATGAATATGTAAAAGGATATAGACTTCTTCAACAAAAATAAAAAAATATAATCATTAGAAGAGATGTAAAATTTGTTGAAAATATATCGGCCCACAAGCCTAGTTCGGCGGGTGTGCCACCTTTGGCCTGCGAGCCTGATTCGACATATGTGCCACCTCTCTCTCTCTCTTCTATTCTTAATAGCATTCCTTCTGGTTCAGATGATGACAGTGAGGATGACAATCCTCCCCCACCTCTTGAAATTATTCCTTACACTCCACAGCTTCCAAGATGGGTCTTCTCTACTTGGGATGCAACAATTTCTCTTATAGGCGACCCTATTGATCGACGATGTACATGTTCTCAGCTCGAAAGAGCTTCTTCCTTGTTGGCTCAAGTTTCAGAAAATCCTGATCCAGAAACCTTTCAAGAAGCCTCTGGTAATCCAGCTTGGGATGAAGCTATGAATGAAGAATATCGTTCCTTATTGGTGAATGATACTTGGGATCGTGTTCCTCTTCCAAAAGGAAGAAACAGATGCATATGGGTTTACAAAACAAAGTTTGGACCAGATGTAAAAGTGGATAGAAATAAAGCTCGTATTGTCGCTAAAGGATTTTCACAAGTTGAAGGCATTGACTATAATGAAACCTTCTCCCCTGTTGCCAAAATGAATTCTATTCACCTTGTTATTTCCCTAGCTGCTTCCTTTAAATGGGAAGTCCATAAGATATATGTTAAATATCCCTTCTTACATGGAGATTTACATGAATAAATCTACATGGAAAAACCCCCTACCCTTATCCAAAATGACTCTAGCCTTGTTTTTTTCCTTAGGAAGTCTCTCTATGGTCTCAAACAAGCTCCTCAGGCTTGGTATGCCAAAATGGATAGATTTCTATTAGATAATTTCTTTTCTAGGTGTCATTTTGACAACACTGTCTACACCAAGAAAGTGGGTAAGTCCTTGACCATCCTTGTTCTTTCTGTTGATGATATTATCCTTACTGGTAGTGATCCAAACCATATAAACCATGTGAAGTCTACCCTCAAAAAAATGTTTGAAATGACAGACATAGGACACTTGCATTATTTCCTTGGTCTTCAAGTCTTGAAATCCAAGGAAGGCATTACCCTCTCTCACTCCAAGTATGCATGTGATCTTCTACACCACTTTCACATGGAAGACTATAATCCAACCCCTTCTCCCTTTTATTCTGGAGTCAAGCTTTTAGTCACTTGTACTACCCCTAGATTTGATGCTACCTTATATCGTCAACTTGTTGGTAAACTTCTGTATCTAACCCATACCCGTCCTGACCTTTCCTTTTTCATTGGTCTTGTCGCTTAGTTTATGCACCAACCTCATGAAAGTCACTGAAAAGAAGCTAAAATAATACTTCGATATATTCGAGGTACAGTTCAGTTTGGGATTCATTACAGTGCAGGAGCATCTCCATTATTGATTTTTTTCACTGATTCTGATTGGGCTAGTGAACATGATGATCGAAAGTCTACTACAGGATGTGTATTCACTCTTGGTTTAGGACCTATTACTTGGCCTTGTAAGAAACAAAGTTCCATCTCTCTTTCTTCAGCAGAATCAAAGTATCATGGTGCAGTTGAAGCTAGCAAGGAAGCCATGTGGCTTCGTCAGATCTTGTCTGAATTTGGTCTTCATCAGCAGCATCCAACTACACTTTGGTGTGATAATCAGAGTGTCATTCAACTATGTAAAGATCCAGTTCAACATCACCATATGAAACACATTGAACTCCACATACACTTCATCAGAAAGTTCATTCATGATCGTGTTATTGAAGTGCAGTATTGTCCAACAAATTATCAAGTAGCTGATATCTTTACGAAGGCTCTCACAGAAGCGAATTTTACCAAACTTCGATCCATGCTTGGAGTTCAGGGAAGTTGTCATTAAGGGGGGATAGGTTCTAATTCGTCCTTCCTTCTCCTATTGTGTCACCTTTGTAAATCCTTCAATCCTATCCCAATTTGTTCTTAAGGGGGATGTTAGGATATTCCGACACATAGGAAATAGTTAAGAATAATTTAGTCTAGTGTAGAGTCAAGTAAAGTGTGTTTCTTTACCATGTACATTTGTAACTTATAATCCGACAGTCATGATTTTTAGTGATCTGACGGTTATCTCTCACCTTGGTATTAATGACCATTCATCCTTGGCTTAACGCCCGATTGGTCCATGATCTCTATTTAAAGAGCAGGGAGGGTCATTTTTCTAGTAACCGTTTATGAGAGAGACATATGTAACTTTTCTTTTTATATTATTAAATTTCCTAAAGTGGCTACGTTGGCTTAGGCCATGGATTGTTTCCCTCTCTGAGGGTTTTAACCACATGATTATACTGGTATACTGATTTGTGATCTATTTGTGAGTGGGAACCTTTTGTTCTTGATCTATGGAACTTACCCTGTAAATTCCTACAACCTTGCCACATGACCACTCCTGCCTTTGACAACCTATTTTATTCCATCCCAATACTCCATGTCACTACCCCACATCAGCCTCCTACATCCCTCGTATGATTATTTCATCACCATATGGTGAAATCATCATCATGTGATCAAAATTGATTGAAAAGAGACACAAGGGAAGCACAAAAATTAATAATTTTTTTTATAAAATCCCAAATAGGTGATGTTCCAGTCATATTCTCCATGAAATTTTCCAATGATGACAACCTAAACCACAACCTATAGTGTTATCATCATCCAAGAAATGACCATCTTGTGCCTCTCTAAGCCCCCTTGACCTAACCTTGCTATGGCACCTAAAGCCACCAACACCATATTCCATAAATTTGGAAGCAAATGTGACCTGCATCAACTCAATACTCTCGCAAACATTCATTTGAGATTCTCATTTTCCCCACACAAGAAAAAATCCATGACATTCTTGTCTCTATCCAAAATAAACCAAGGTCTTTTCCTCCCACCATAAAAAGTCAACCCTAACCAACACAATCAAATTCAAGATGTTACACAACCCAACCTTAGTGACTTCTCTAACAATGGAGAAACCACATGAGGAAGATCTCATATATTCCCATGCTCAAATTCATGATCCCATGCTAAACACTCAATAATTTACGTCATTATTTGTAAAATATATTTAAACATTCAAATATGATTATATTTCGATAATTTTCTTAGATGAAACCCGATGAATGATTTCCTATAACTTATCACTTGGATTTATCCACAGTATAACTTTGGTATTAATATTATTTCTTCTACCATAGGATACACGACAGTCTTGTTAGTGACTTTAGAAGAAGTAACAACAATGATATGCTTCCCAGACTAGGATAGACTATAAAATTTGGATGAGACCACATTTCTAGGATACTAGAAGTCCTTTAATAACCAAAAAATAACAAATTTATTAACAGAATATATACCTAAATGTGTAGCGGATCGTACTGAACCTTTGCCTTATTCCATAGGAAATTTTCCTAAATAAGATAAACTAGTTATGTCCATGAAAACTAAAATCTTGGGATTCAAAAAAATTGTTGAGGTTGATGAATTTATCATGGGTTTCCTAGTAGCCTTGTGTCATCCTAACATGACAACTTATTCATTGTTTGAATACCCCTAACACATATCATATGTTATCCACCATCACATTAGAAATTTCCGCTCTACTAACACATTTAGATATTAATCCTATATCATTTACCTTTTAATGTGCTAAAATTATAGATCTCTTCAAAACCTGGCCACAAGGCTAGATAATTCCTCGAACACTATGCTATCCACTATTAAATGGATACCCTTTGTAATAAGGACCCAAAAAAAATTGGGAATTTTATATTATCTCTATTCTTATGTGTCCATATTTTATGAGCTTATACATGAATAACCTTTACCGAATATCATCCCAAAAAAGAAAGAAATTAATTAGATATGGAAGATACGAGATTGGTACCTCCTAGAAGAATACACTATAATCAAGGCTTATGGTTTCTAAGAGATGCCATACTTAATACCAAGTTTTCATATGCCTAGTATATTTTCATTAGACTTTATTACACAAATTTTTATCAATGATTTCTTAGAATTTGCATAAGGAATAAGTAACATTTTACCTCCCATAACAAGTTGGTTCATTCATAGCGATAACTAGAAAAGCTTAAGAGAAAGTACACAAGATGTTAAATGAACTACATTTTTCTTCGGGATCAAAATGGGTATATGATCCTCTATACATAACTTATAATAAAAGGAAAGACAAAGACATAGATACGCATAAGAACAAGTGAAGACCTCTCTTGTAACAAGCAACAAACAAAGTGACTTTTGAAGAAGTGAATTTATTTCTCCTACTAGCATACTCACAATTGTCATCGTTGTAGTATACTAAGAGGATCAATATTGATGATATGGAAATATATTAGGAGAGAGAGTCTAGTTCCAAAAGGCACAAAATAAAAAATATGAAAGATGATGATGATGAAGAAAAGGTTGTTAATAAATTCCTATTAGTAATATTAGGTACTATTGTAGTTCCACCAAGCAGGTCTATGATACTTGGAAACTTACCAATTATAGTGCAACATATATCAATAGCCTTTACTTCCTCAAAGGGCATGGAAACTTTTGACATTCAGACTAGAAGGGAGCCATATCACTTAATATGGAATTTAAAGTGACATCAAAGAATTATAAACAAGAAATGGAGACAGACCTTTTACTCACTGATATTGGAAGGATGTGGGACACTTTATTACTTAGTTCCCTACATTATAAGGTACATAACTAGAATTTCACTGTATTGGAAGGAAAGGACATGTAATTTCATTCCACTATATACTATGTGGCCACTGAGATCACCTTTAATCTATCACAAATACCTTTTCCTAACAACTACAATTTATATAAATCCCTAAACAATGTCATATACAATGAATCCCATAAATCGCATTCACTACTAAAGAGATTAAGGGAAGAATATAATAGAGAATAGAAAAATATAAAGAAAGAGAAGGTGGAAAACAAGGAAAGTATGCTAAAAATTAAAGCCTTATAAAAGGTAATTCTAAAGATTTATATTGCTTAAAATCAATTCCAAACATACAAGAATATATTGGATGAAAATAAAAAATAAGTCAACCTCTTAAGAAGACAGAGAAAATAGGAAGCGTACCTAGTGTAGATCATGGTGCTAATGGAGACGAAGAAGAAAAAAGAAGAACTACTGAAAAAATTGTATGTGGCCACACAAGAGGCACAAAAATACAAATACCAAGTCTTGTTGCTGAAATCAAAGGTAGATTATTTGAAGGATAAAGGTGTAGTAGAATCCATGATTACAGAGACTGTGGTAGAACATTTAGACATATATATAGAATTTTTATTGGTAAATGAAAAAATAAACATGTTGAGGACCATGTTATCCAATAGGGATGAATAATGGGAAAACAATAAGAAGGAGATTGAATAATTAGAAAAATGAAATGAAGAATGAGAGAGGTCATATAATTGGTTCAAGAAATATCTAGGCACCACTAGGAAAAATCATGCCTCTCGAGTCAATATTAAAGTGACCTATCACATTATTTTAGATAACATCATCAAATATATAAAAAATTATGATAACTAGGAAAAACTTACACTATTAAAATAAAAATGGGAATTGGTCCTAGAGGCCATAAAGGAAGAAGGAAGCTAAAAAAAGATACCAGAGGTAAAGCCAAAATAATGTCATACGTTGATGTAATTTATACAAATAGGACCAGGCAAGATTTATCACTCCTTGATATGGATTTCCTTTTCCAACAATGCAATACAGTCCTTGAAAAGATAAATATCATAGAGGAAATGGAAAATAAGGTGAGAGAAATGTTAGAAAAGTTAACGAATATCATGAGATATTTTGAACCATTATTCAAGATAGGTTTTCCTAGATTCATGGACATGAATGAGATTGTTTCACACAAGGAAGAATATCAAATTGGCTTGGAAGTAGTCAATAATTATCCTCTACTGTTTGAAAGGGAAGGAGATGTAGTGGTACCTAAGGACGACATTAGGCACTTGCATCCTTCCTTCTACATTATATTCAAGTTAAAAGAGATCTTCAAGAGCTTTCATCCTCTAACATGTGATTCAATTACTGATTTATAAATTAACATCAAAGAAACTAGAGAATTCAGGTGTCCTTTAACCAAATATTGGAGCATGATCTCAAAGTATATAATTTCATCTCAAAAATGGTATCAGAAATAAATGAACAAACTTGTAGTACCAACAATGTCTACATTTATCCAATGAACATCATCAAAACCAATTGTAGGGATGCAACATTCTATACATTCTTTCACAAAGTCCCTCAACAATATACACATTCTTTCACTAAGTCCCTTGCAGAATATGCACAACAAGAAGAATGAGATGGAGAAGAGAGACCCGCCTTAATAGCTAGAAGTCTCCAAAATTAGCTAGTTACAAACAACCAACTATTAACTATAAAATTCCTAGTGGTTTCTCAATATTATTAGTAGTTTAGGGTTTAGGTTCTATGGTGTTGTGCCTTATGAATAGTACCGATTAAAATTTAAAAGAGTAGGGAAATTTTTTTTATACAGAAGCTTTGTTAAATTTTTGAAATCTATTAGGATTGTAATATGGATTTGTGGTTAGAGTTAGGATTCTATAGTACATGATGAGGTATCATTTCTTTCTCATGTGACCATGTAATTCTAATTTAACCTTAATTTTACAACTTGAAATTAATATTAATGTGCTTGTCCATGAAAATTATTGATGGTACATATTGTTGTTGTTTAAATGAAATGATTGTAGGTTTTCTGTAATGAGAAGAATTGAGTTAGTTTGATTATTCCTCTCTTGCTTGTGATGTTATTTAATATTTTGAAAATGCAGTCATCTTGATGAAATGTAAGAAGGGTTTAAATGATAAATGAAAATTCACTTTATGTTTATGTAATGGATGGATTCTTAAGTGCCCAATTATTTTTCTTATCATGTCACTAATTTCATAAAATACCCATAATAACTATAGGCATGTCAAACCCAAAGTGTGTGAATGGCTCATACCAAAAATAGGTGAAGGAATTAACCCAATAGTATGTTCCAAATAGTTTATGTGCTTCAAGCATTATTCCTAGAGAAAAAAATGAAATAACTCAAAAAATTTGAGAAAACGCTTATTGGGAAATAACTCCCTAGAGGTCGTTAGATCGGAGATTGAAACCTCCACAGATCGAGGCATACTATTAAAGAAGGAATCACACAACCAAAATTGTATATGCTAAAAACTTGTGTGGCATACGCGGAAAAGTATCTCTGGACTTGCGTATGCACGCAGAAAAGTCTGGGCATATCCGCGTATGGGTTTTGAAACATTGTTTTTTATGAACTTTATTCAAGTCTGTGGGAAAGGGTGCCCAAGGCCAAAGAGACAATCATGAATCACATGAGGGTGAAAAATGATGCTATAACAACGCTACGAAAGTCACACATGTTCTCGAGCTCTCCAATGTTAACATAGTGCAATGTGACTCTAGGGCTCCAACAACCAATTATAACAAAATCTCAAACTATATCTTTGTGACAACAAAATATATATAATGAATAATTTATATACCTTAGAACAACATTTATGTTCTTGATTTCTTAGTTGTGCATGGAATATCTACTTGTACCTATACAATTTCAATCATCTTCCATTCACAAATCCTTCCATAAGTTCAAAATTAATCTTGTTGACTTGTACTTCTTCTGCATTTGTCACACTTTTGTTCACATAGGTCCAATCCAATGCATCTAGAACTTCCATGGATGATTCAAGGATTTTTTGTCATATAGCAATACTAATTCCCCTATTTGAATCATTTTATTCTTTAAGTGCCTATCATGCTATTCTTTTTTGCACATTTTCTAAACATTCTGATGAAAACATGTAAGTGCATGATCTTTTTATAGTTGGAACAACTCTTGAATTCTTTATTCCATTGTTCCAAATTCATGCATTCTTATGAATGCACTAATGCACTGACTTGGTACAAGAAAATCCATAAGAATTACTACTTGATGTCCATACACTAGCCTAAAAGGGGTCTATCCTATCAACCTCTTCCAAGTGGTTCAATATGCTTAAAGAACTATTAGTATCCTAAAATCCTAGTCATCTCTATCAACATTGTATACCTCACTCAAGGAATTTCCAACTTTCTTATTAAGTGCATCGACAATTCCATTTTCTCGAGGAAGATAAGGTGTTCTCTTCTAATGATATGTTCCTTTGTTGAAGAAATAATTGTTTCTTTAAAAAAGTGGGTTCCTTGATCACTCATCAAAATCCCCAGACAATCAAACATGGCCAATACATTCTCAAATAAAACTTGTCTTGGAATCCTTTACAATCTCCACTTCTATGCATATTTTTAAGTAATTTGTTGCAATGATAATACATATAGGTGCTATTTTTTTGTTGGCGCATTAATGGGACACACAAAATGTATTTTCCACTTGTTGAAGGAATGAAGTTCAATTTGAGGAACTAGGGGAATTTTTTATCATTTGGAAGTTATTACTAATCACTATAAAATATCACAATTCTTGCATAATTCTTTAGCATCATTATGTAAGGTAGGCCACGACAATCTTGCACACGGGATGTTTTGCATAGTAGAATTTCCTACATAGTTTTCAACTACAATTCCTTTATCAGCCTCTAGTAGAATAATTTCATGTTTTGTTGTAATATGCACCTATTGGAGTAATTTTTGTGCTAAAAAACTACACAATATTAGAAAAAATAATCATTACTATGAAAAACTATGTGTCTGGCAAACTATATTCTAGATTCCTAACTTCCTCCACTATGGTAATCCTTGAAAAATGATCCAGACCTTCATTCATCTTATAAGGGTTAAAAAAAAAATCAAATTCATACTCCTGAAACAACAATATCCATATATATTTTTTCCCCCAACGCTGGTTTTTTAACTAAATATTTCAATATAGAATGGTTTATGTACAACTTAAAATTATTTCCCAAAATATAGTGTTGAAAATTTTGCAGAGTCTATACCATTTCTAGCCCTTTCCTCTTTATGGTTGTGTAGTTCTATTTACCTATGGACAACTTTAAAATAGAAAAATAAATCATATGGCCTAGGTATCCCTCTCATGGGTTCAACTAAAACTACTACCAAAGCTATGAATGAAGCATCCACGTGCACATGGAACTCCTTCCAATCCAGAAAAATAGGAATATGCACAATGATAATATTCTCTTTTAGTGTACCTAACACCTACTAACATTCTTATATTCACTCGAGTTTAACTTCCTTATTTAATACCCTCTGCATGGGAATTATGGTGTGTGTAGATCCTTTAATAAATTTATAGTAGTACAAAGTGTGGCCCAATATCGTTTATAATTTTCTGAGAGAGGTGGGAGGAGGTAAGTCTACTATTACTACAATATTGGTGAGGTCCAATAGCAATATTTACTTACAAACAACATGTCACAAAAAAAATACCAAATGGACAACAAAAGATACATTCCTTTAAATTCAAGGAAATTTGTAATTACCTACACCTATCCAACATTAGCCACAATACCTCTATCTGTTTCTTCAACAGATTGAATATAGTCCAATCATCTAAGTACACTTCCAAAAACTTATGGGTGATATATTTAAATGTTGGTACAAAAATCCTAGAGAAAATTGTAGGGAAATTATTTAATCCAAATAGAATTACTATGAAATGCAAACACCACCACTATGTAGAAAATTTCATTTTATTTGTATCTTATCTAGTGACTTTTATCTAATGGTGGAATTGAAACCCATGTAGTAAATGAATAATACTCCTAGCCTCCAACATTTTCTAATACCTCACTTGAAAAAGGGTTGGGGAAAGGATCATGGACACATCCATCGCCAATCTTTCTCATGTCCACACATATTATGATTTCCGCTATATTTTTATTCTCAAGCACCATTGGGTTAATCCTCTTTGATTCCTTGATTAGCTCAATTCCTTCCTTCAACATTTTTTCTAACTGTTGTTTCACTTTATTCTTGTAAATTGGGTTCAACCTATAGGGTCACTTTAGTCATGATTTTGGCATTGAGTTTTAAGGGGCTTTTCATGTTGCCATTAAATTTGTGATGAGGTGATAGTTGGCATTGATGTCAACATGGTAGTGTGAGAATATTGATGAGTGTTGTAGTGATTGATGGTTGGCATTGATGACAACCTAGGTTTGTGTTGAAGATGGTTTCTTGATGGTATTGGCTTCTATGGTTGTTATGGTAAATTTTTATGTTACAGGTGCTAGGGTTTTTCTGACTTCTTTTATGGTTAAATGGAAAATTAAGTCTCCATGTATATGATGTTTATGGTGTTTCCCTTGATAGTCCTTTGATTCCCTTGAGATTCCATTTATGCTCCTAAGTTATGGATTGGAATCCTACTGATGTATAAAGTTGTTGAAGAGGTTGTCATGATGTATCAAGTTCCCCTCTATAGCAAAAGCTTCATGTTTGATGCCACTTGATACATTTTCTTCACTCACGATTTGGTTCTTACACTTATTGTGACTACATAATGTATAATATCAACAAGAGGTTTCAAAGAGGGTTTTGAGCCTTTTTTGTGGCTTTGAATAACTTTACAGACAGTAGAGATGTTGAGAAAGAAGTTGGAGGTAGTTCTCAGTTGAAGATTTTTTGCTTTCCTTGATCCTTTTCTAAGTCTCTCCCTTGTAGGCTTTTCCATGTGACTGAGAGCTCCAATCTCTGGGAACAACACTTGTCCGCATGACTATAGTCGAATTTTAATAGTGCTATGTATGTGGATATTTCTGTGAGTCAATATCTCTTGCATTCCTCGCGCATCTCGGATGATTTAATTTTTTTTATGATGTTTCTTGTTCAAGAATATTCATTAAATATTTTAATTCACTAAATTAACATTTATGAATGTGTTTTGAAGCTAGAATGAATTAATTAAGTGAGTAGCGAAGATAGTTCCACAAATTATTTAAAAGAAGATAGAATAGACTACTGTTGTGTCGGTGATATGCAGAGGTTGATGTATAATATTTAGGTCGAGCTCCAATAGTAGAAGGATGATAAAATATTAAGAGATGAGTATGTTAGGAGTATAGATATGCATAGTTTGATTTGCATTCTTGTGAGAGGGGATATGTAGTAAGTGTATCAAATATCAATGGGTTTGATACATCCTTGGATCATAGTTTATAGCAAACCTTTATGTGTGATTCTTCAGATGTTCATGAATGTTATGAAGACAAATCATGGAGGAGATTTCTGCTACTTTGGAGGTTATATGTTAAGCATGCTCTGTATGGAACTATTCTTGTGCTAACATTTTATATGTGGGAGTTAATAATTCAGGGGACAACGATTTATTCCAGAAACTTGAATTGTATGGTTGTATCATTGCATTGTATGGCTACTCCATTTCATTCTTGTTTTACCTTATGCACTATGTTTTGATGGATATGTTTTTGGAGTGTATGTATGGTGGATTTCAATGTATGCTTGTGTGGCAAGAGATTTATGAGTTTTTGTTATCTAATGAGCAGAGTTTGAGGAGAGATTCCATTGAAAGATTATTGCATATCTTTATATACCATTGTTGTGTAGTGTTGATATCTTTTAGTGATATTGTTTTCTTAGAGCCATAGCTTTATGCATGTTGTTGGTTGAGAAAAATGTATTACTTTGTTTTTGATTGTGAGGTGATATTGATGTACGATATTTTTCAAAGACAAAATGTTGTTTCTTTTTTGTAAAGATGCAGTTTCAAATATCCTCAAATGATGGCCTACATGATTTGAACATATCGATATAGCTTGGTGAAGAATGGATGAGTGTTCCTTGCGATGGTGGCAGTGGTTTTAGAAGAGGAGTAGAATTATCATACTCCAATGAGTGTTGGGACATGCTTTTTGTGGGTAGGCATTTTGTGGATGGATTTTCGTAAGAGTAGATTTCATATTAGAAACTATTTTTGGACATAGCCATTTATGATGATGTAAATTATTTTTATAATTAATAAATTTTTAAAGTAAAGCGAAACAACAACATTGGTTGGTTTTGACCCGGAGGGGGTTTTCCACTAGATATTCTTGTGTCCATTGTGCATGTGATTTTTTTTTTATTATGGATTTTTTGTGACGATAATGGCATTTACTTTGTTGTTTAATGAATTATATGAGCTAATATACTAATTTCATAATGTGTGATTGTGAATTAGTAAATCGAAAAGGAATTTCAAAACTATACATTTAAACCTTGTCACTAATGATTCAACCCCCCCACCCCTTGAGCAGTGAACACATTTCCAACAATTGGTATCAGAGCAGGGTTCTCTCGGTTAATCTTGATCGCTTAATAAAATTTCGTGGGCCATGGCCAAGAATATGAAGAAGCAGTCCCATAAAAGGAAGTGTATTAAGGAAGTATGGAAATTTTAAAATTCAGAAGAACCCCTCTTCTTGCTGGTAAAATATAGTGAGGGTAAATGTTGCGATTATTTTCCATCTGGAAATAAATTTTCTTGTAGTTATGACGATTTACATGAGTTTTATGGTTTAGAAGATAATCATCATTCATTTAATTTTGGTGATTTGCAGAGAAGTAGTAATAACCCTTTTTGCATAAAATTCTAATTTAGAAGATGAAGATCCTTGCAAGATTGTAATCCTAGAAGTGGAAGTTAGAAAGCTCGAGGCTGAGAATAAAAACCAACAAAAATCACTATAAATAATTGATGAGTAGGAATGTATTTATAAAGAATAAATCGTTAAATTAAAAACCCAATTGGAAAAAGAAATGAAAATTGGATAAATAATGAGAAAACAATATTAAGGAAAGGAATATTAAAGTCAAATTCTAGAAGTAGAAGTTGCTACATTGAGAAAGAATTCAAAAGAGAAATACATTCCGCTAAAGACTAGTCAAAAGCCTCTAGATTCTAGCCTTCACAAAGAAGAAACGAGTTTACCAAGAAGATTTAAAAAAACAATAGCAAAATATAATTCCAATAGTGAGAATAACAAGTGTTGAGTCAAATTATATGCTTATAATTTGCCAATTATAAAGTGTCAACCCAGGAAGGTAAAATGATGAGATGTAGTGCAAAGTATATGCAGGTTGATTACTTCAAGTGTTAATAACTTATACACACATCAACTAATGCTTCTTTCCTATGTCAATACTTGGCAGCAATGGCTATGGAGTGGCATATACCATCAATCTACAGCACTTAGGATTGTTGATATTGACCATGAAAAGATAAATACCAAACAATAATAAACAACTCATGCTTCTTTCCTGTATCAATACTTTGCAGCAATGGCTATGGAGTGGCATATATCATCCCTCTAGAACACTTGGGTTTGATGATATTGATGCGGGAAAAGATAAAAGATAAACCAAAATCAAGAATCCAACTTAAAGAGCATGAATCCAAAAATTTATCAAATGAAAAGAGCTCATTAACATAAAGAAT
The DNA here is from genome assembly GCA_034641835.2 of Pinus albicaulis. Lineage (NCBI taxonomy): Eukaryota > Viridiplantae > Streptophyta > Pinopsida > Pinales > Pinaceae > Pinus > Pinus albicaulis. The sequence goes on along the minus strand of CM076579.1, from coordinate 603,610,009 downwards.
TAAATCACTTAACCAATTAACAGTTTTCTGCAGGAAATGTAGAAAGAAAGCACTAGTTGTGTATAGGAATTATTGATGCATAAATGAAATAGAGATAAAACACACACTATGTTGTGGGACTTGTCAGTGAAGGGGGCCCTCCCTCACTCACGACTCCTTCAAAATTCGAAGAAGCTTCTCAGAAAGGTAAACAGAACCTAGAATATTTTATTAATCTAGAAATTATAGTCAAGTATAGTCTGATATCTTGCTATCAATAGCAATCCCAACCCAACCTCCTTTACGAAGATAAATACATCAGATTTATACATTTCTCAAAGCACATATTTTTCTTGAAAAAAGTAGATCACTAATCCAACCTACAGTCAATGATACATATACAAATTGACAAATTAAACTTCTGTTGAGTCTAATCCATGACTAGAAGCATGGATTAGACAATTTTCATTGCGCGGATGAAGTTGTTTCTCCATGTGGGCACGAGAGAAGTTTTGGAGGTTTGGGTGGTTACAAAAGACGATTTAGAATAGTGAATAGGACAACTTCCATATGCATAAAATTCCCTTCAAAACCCATGTCTTTAATCGATCTAGAGATGAGTGTAAAATGGTCAACCATCGATGTCGCTGTAGGAAATAAAGGCGATTTGCACGAAATCTGAAACGTATGCAGGAATATCGGCCGCATGAGCTCTCTGCAATATTTGTGGAACTGTTTGAATGTATCAAATATGCACACGAGTTCTAGACTAGTTAGAGTAGTATTGCAATAAAGACACAACTAGATCAAAGAATACTCGAATTTAGGTAAAATTACACTTCTTATGATAATTTAACATACCTTAGGCTTATGGTACCCTTTTTAGCCAAAAATTGATAACATAGCCAAAATAGGTATAATTAAAGAGGAAAAAGGGTTCAAAAATAAGTGAGGCAAGGCCTACGATATGTGTCAAAAATGGGTAAAGTTCAGACTTAACATCTCCCCCCACACCAAAACTCTTACATCTACCTATGCAAGCAAAAATGAGGTAGTCCCCAAACATAAAATCACCTTTTCTTCTGGGCCACAAATACTGCAACCAAATGATCTAGTTGGGTCCGACTAGATTCCACTTGAATCTATCCTCTGTACACTTCATTCTTCTTCTTCAAGTGGTTGAACTGGTCTTGCTTCTTTTTCATGATGTGGGATTCTTTCTCATGCCACTGGTCATGATCTTTCTACATCTTAAGTTTATTTTCCTTTAGGGCCATGTTCTCTGCTTTCAACACCCATTCTATAAGGGTAAGTTCCTTAATGGTCTCTTCTAGCACATGTCGAGATTGTTTCTTCAATGGAGTCACCTCTCCCTCATGATGCCCCTGTAAGGATTGGGGCACACTCATATCCTCCAGAACTTTCATGGCTTTATTCTAAATTTCCTACAGTGAAGGATCCTGAAAGGACACATTTTCCTTGTCAATAAATGTAGTAGGGTTTACCTTCTCCTTTCCCTTGGCCTGGCCACGAGACTTCTCTGTCTTCTTGGTAAAATTTTTGGGTGATGTCCCTTATTTTGGTGTATCCTTATTGGCCCGCTAAGCAGCCTAGCTTCTGGTATATCGTTTAGCAACAGTAGAAGGCTTCTTCTGCTCCGATCCCTCCACTGTAGTTTCACCGGTCACCATATTTCGCCATCCCCATCATCTTCTTTCACCTTTGGTCCATGAGTCTGTGGTTTATTCTTCAGTTTCTTTGTGGGCTTTTCCTCCCTAACTACCAAGTAGTCAGAATCTCCAACATTCACAAAATGGTTTTCTATTAGAAAGTCCTCCCATGAATTTTTCTATTTCCGTAGGACTTCCACTAGAATAATCTTAACTAACCCGTGATGGTAGAGGTTTTCCTATAAGTGTGCGACCCTCTCTTTCACGGCCGTGGAAATTTTGATCAATGAAATTTTTAAATAAAAGGAAAAATTTAGGGTCTTGTCTCGGAACTCTCTGAGAAGCCTAATATGAAATAGGAATGTGAAGCCAAAGTGACCCTCACACATAGCATACTTCTTCATGAAAAATAGTATCTAACGATACTTACTGCTTAAAAAATCCTTCAGAATCCCCTTACTCCAGTTGGGTTTCGAGTGATCATTCTGAAGGAAATATGTGCACATTTCTTTGTTGAAGCGGCAGTTTTTAAACCATTGCTCTCCATCTTGCAGAATTCCACATGCCCGTACCACCAAGTCTTCCATCAACCTAAAATGTATGTTTCCAACCTGTTCTTTATCTCCATTTTTGTTCAGGAAAAAGGATTTTGTTACTTCAGAGTTATGGTTGTTGAACCTTTGGAAGAAAGGAAACCATCCCGCCTTTTATATTCTTGCCTTGTTGCAAGGATCAGCTTCCAGCAATGTAAGGCTCTATGCCTCAAATCAGACAGGGCCTCTTAGCTTAGACATAGCGGAGGAGAAAATGGACAAGTAAGAGAGAAAATAGATAGGGAAATTGAGGACAGAAGGAACAAAGCAAATCTAGGTTGCGGAAATATAGTCCCAGACTTATGAAATGGTCTCAATAGTGGAAGGAACTAAATAGAAAATACAGGGATTTTTTGATGCCAGATCGTGATTAACGATGACAGGTCATGGGATTAATGTCGCAACAGCTCATGGGCGTAAGGGTTACCAAAGCCTTAGATATGAAAAATTTTAAAAATTAAAGCGTCATTATACCTTTACCTCGAGCATCTTGTCACTGGTTGTACTTTACCGCTTACCTCCAACGGTCCTATCCTCGATGACGTAGCTTGATCGTGCAATGATAACCTATTACATCAGACATATAATCCACGACCTTAACCAAGTAATGACTGTTAGTAATTTATTACATGATTTTAATATAATGTTATGTTTAATGATGTTTTTTCTTTTCTTTTTTCTTTTCGGGAGACCCAGGTGTTGTTGTTCCTAACAAATGTTTTGAAGGAATTTAAAACTGACCATTGAACGTTCTGCAATAATTAAAACTAAAACTTCTAAAAATTATGCATAAATAACTATTAAATATTCTTCAAGAATTGAACTGCAACTGGTGAACATTCTATAGGAATTGAAATAACTGTGAACATTATTCAAGAATTAAAAACTGCAACTGCTAAACATTTTGCAGGAATTTAATCTAAATCTTCAGAACAGGTTTTTCCACCCGTTGTGTATAGTCCATTGCACATGAATGAATGTGTTTATTTCGAATGTGAAATGGCCTCATTGGATTACCATCCATTGGGGTAAATTGTTAACCAATAAGAGGTCCATCGCCATTAATGAGAGTGTGGACCAAGGTAGCTAGATGCATCCTATCAGGTGTGAAAATATGACTTGTTGTCAAACCCCATGTAAGATCTAGCAGTAAATAAACCTTGATTATTCTCCATTACCACTCGCGAGATAGCCTGAAATTCGAGCATACAAGCTTCAAGGCATCACAAGGCTCTAATCCTGCACCCAGATAATTTTCTGATGTCGACGGGCCAAAATTTTTGGAAGGAGGGCTTTAAGAAATCCCATTGGGCCAACACAATCACGTGGGTGTTTTCATTAAATAAAGAAATTCTATTGAGAGGATCCAAAAGGACCTACTAACTGGTTTTCCTAATGAACCCAGTGGCAGTCCATGCTCAACAAATTTCAATTTTAGAGAGTCTAAAATACTGGAAAAGAAGACTCCAGGGGGTTCCTTTTCCGTAAGTATTCCATTGGGCCCAGAAAAAGGAATAAACCTATACCCAATATATATTCCTCTCATGGTTTATCGATCATGAGACCATCTCCAGCTCTTTCTTCTTCACAATTTCTTCCACAAATTCCTCCTTAGATTGGGGTTTTTGATATAGCTTGAGTCTATGCCCATTCACCAAGAAGGTAACATTCTCATCATCAATAGTTTTAATCCAAACAGTTCCATTATCAAAATATTTCTCGATCTCATAGGGGCCTAGCCAATGTGTGTTAAATTTCCCTTTGAATTTTTAAAATTTAGAATCATACAACAATGCCTAGTCTCCCTCTTTGAATTGCTGCTTCTTGATGTATCTGTTGTGCCATTTATCCCTTTGTTGTTGGATCAAGTCAGTATGCTAAAAATAATCATGCCTAATCTAATCTAACTCATTGAGCTGCAAGATTCTCTATTGTTGTGCTTCATCAAGGTTTATACCCAAATCTGATGCCATTCTAAAGGTTTTTATCTGAAATTCGATGGGAAACAAATATTATTTTCCATACACTAGTTCATATGGAGAGAAGCCAGTGGTACCCCTCCATGTAATCTGGTAAGCCCACAAGGCCTCAAGAAGTCTGTCAGACCAATCCTTCTTGTGCAATTGCACTGTCTTGGTAATGATTATTTCCAACACCTTGTTGGTTGATTCCACCTGCCCATTGGCCTGTGGATGATAAGGGGTGGACTTCTGGTGGGTAATCTAATATTTTTGCACAATTTCATGCATAAGGTTAGACACAAACTGAGCACCCTTATTAGTATTTATTTCCATAGGTACTCCAAATCTTACAAAAATATAAGAGAAAAGAAAATCTGCCACTGATTTTTTCGTTGCTCTAGGTAGTGCTCTTGCCTCCACCCACTTTGTCACATAATCAGTAAAAACCAAAATTTACTTCTTACCTTTGGATATAGGATTGATGGGACCTACAAAATCAAGAGCCCACCTCTTGAATGGTTCTATGAGAACCTATGGCTGCAAAGGCATCTCATTTAATTGTACAGGCCACCCCATTCTCTAGAAGCTACCACACTTCCGAACGTACTCCTTTGCATGCTTGAAGATATTTGGCCAGTAATAACCTGAGCGAAGGATATTATAATTTTTCTGCTTGTCTGCAAAGTTTCCTCCACATGGTTCATCATGACAAGCTCTTAGGATGTCATAGATCTCATCTTCTTTGACACACATGCTGATAATCAAATCAGGTCGAGTGAAAAAGAGATCTCCCCTAATCTAAGAATAATCATCACTTTTACTAATGATTCTCTTTTTTTGATTAGATGAAAATTAAGGTGGAAACTTTCTTGTAGAAAGATAATTGGTGATGTCTGCAAACCAAGGTGTTTTAATAGAGATGGCAAACAAATTTTCATCTGGAAAGTTATCATTAACAGGAACATCCTCACCTGCATGGTTGAACCTAGACAAGAAATCAACTACCTGATTTTCTTTTCATAGTTTATCCAATACTGTGATGTCAAAATCTTACAGCAGAAACAATCACCTAGTAATTATTCCATTAGTGACTGGTTTATTCATGAGATAATGAATAACAGAATGATCTGTGTGTACAAAAACTTCTTAACCCATGATGTAATGTCTAAAATTGTTAATAGCATAAATCACAACAAGGAATTGTTTTTCAGTTATTGTGTAATTCAATTCAGCAGGAGTCAAGTTTTTACTAATAAAATAAATGGCATGGGTTTTAGGATCCTCCTTTTGACCCAATGCTACTCCTATCGCTGAATCAGAGACATCAACGGAAATATGAAAAGGAAAATTCCAATTTGGGCCTCTCAAGGCAAGTGCTGAAGAAAGCTTTTCCTTGAGTTTATCAAATGCAACTTGACACTCATCATTCCAATGAAATTCAGATTCTTTGGTCAATAATTTAAACAATGGAGAGGCTACCTTTGTAAATTTTTCAACAAACCTTCTGTAGTAACCTGCATGTCCAAGGAAACTATGAACATCCTTTTGATTGGTCTGTGGGGGCAGCTTTACAATAACCTCAATCTTTGTTGGATCAACCTTAATTCCTGCAGCAGAAACATGATGACCCAAAACAATACCTTCAGTCATAATCATAAAATAAATTCATTACTTAACGAAAGATTAGTTTCTCTACATCTCTGCAATTTTTTTTCAAGATTATGTAAATATTCTTCAAAAGTATCACCCATAACTGTAAAATCATCCATATAAAATTCTACGTAATCATGCAAAAGATCAGAGAAAATACCAAGGACCGCCCATTGAAATGCGACTGGTGCATTGCATAGACCAAATGGTAATACTTTGTATGCATAGGTACCCCAGGGACATGTAAACATTGTATTTTCTTGATCCTCATGGGCTATCCTAATCTGATTGTGTCCACTGAATCCATCTAGGAAGGAAAAGTACTTTTTCCCTGCTAGAGTATCCAGTACTTGGTCTATAAACGGTAAAGGGAAATGGTATTTTAATGTAGCTTTGTTTAATTCCCTGTAATATACACACACTCACCATTTACCATTTTTCTTGGGGACAACGACTAGTGGGGATACCCACTGGCTGTCTGAGATAAGATAGATTAATCCTACATTTAACAATTTTTGTAATTCATCTTTTACAATTTCCCTTAAAGCAGGATTCATCCTCCTTTGTGGTTGTCTCACAGGCCTAGCATTTTATTCTATATAAATGTGATGAATGCATGTGTTTGGGTGAATGCCTCTCATATCAATATATTCCCATGCAAATGTATCTGAAATTTTTTTCAATGTTTGAATTAATTGCTTTTCTTGTTCATGAGTTAAGGCAGAACTAATGTTTAAATATTTTTCAGGAAAAATTTCCACTACCTTACTCCCCCATTCAGACATTGAATATGCAGGAAATGTAGATAAGAGGGCTGAAAGTAATTCAGAAGCTGAATTATGTTCATAAAATCCTGCAAATCAATAATTATATCTAAATTATGACTAGAGTGTCCTTCTAAATGTAGGTTTTAACGCTGAACATAAATTATCTACACACAAATCTTATAACAGAAAATAAACAATAGCGAGAGCATAAAACATAAAACAGATAAACACAAATATTTTCCCCTGGATCCCAAATTGGGACGACTAGCTTGATTTTTCATTATATTCCTTTTAGTGTTACAACACATATATATATACATGCCAAAGCATACATGAACCCTAATCCATTAACCCTGGATTAGAACATAACCGTAGTTCCCTTGACCGGATCTAAAAAAAATACCAAGGGCCGAAAACCATCGTACCCCAAAACCATGTGCAAAACCATGCACAAAACCATGGGCGTGGACTACCCACCGGAAATTAAGGACCAAATCTCTAACAAAGTGATATTGAACATCAATGTGCTTTGTCTTTGAATGATAAGCAGGGTTCTTAGCCAAGAAAATTTCACTTTGGCTATCACAGTCTATCCTTATAGCTTGTTGTACCAACCCCATACTTGAACACAATCTCTGCAACCAAACTGCTTCCTTGCTTGCATGAGTGGCTGCTATGTATTCTTCCTCTGTAGTTGAAAGAGCCACTACAGACTGTCTTTTACTCATCCAACTGACTGCGCCTCCAAATAGGCTAAACACATACCCACTTGTAGATCTTCTTTGGTCCAAATCTCCAGCCCAGTCTACATCAACAAAACCACAAATGTCCAACATTCTTTCCAATCCTGGTCTTCCCTGGTAGCACAAGCCATAATCACTAGTGCCACGTAAATATCTGAAAACCCGCTTCACTACTGTCCAATGCTCCTTCCTTGGGTTTGACATAAACCTGCTCAATACTCCCACTGCATGTGCAATGTCTGGTCTAGTACAGACCATTGCATACATCAGACTACCCACTGCACTTGCATATGGAACACAAGACATATCCTCCTCTTCTTCTTGTGTCTTGGGACACTGTTCAGCAGACAGCTTTACACCTACAGGAATAGGAACATTCACTGGTTTACTATCCTGCATATTGAACCTCTGCAATATAGTCTCGACATACTTCCTCTGGTTTAACCAGAGCTTCCTCTTTGCCCAATCTCTCTTAATTTCCATACCCAAAATATAGTTTGCAGCACCAAGATCCTTCATGTCGAATTTGGAGAACAGTTGGGTCTTCAAATCTTGGATAATTTCTTTGTCATTTCCAATCAACAACATATCATCCACATACAAGACCAAATAAATAACACAGTCACCAATTAATTTAAAATAAACACGGTGATCCTCCTTGCTTCTGGTGAAGCCAAGTCCCCATATATAGGTATCAAATTTTTGATACCACATCCTTGGTGACTGTTTTAACCCATACAGAGACTTCTTCAACCTGCACACCAGTTATTTCTTACCCTTCACCATAAAGCCTTCAGGTTGCTTCATGTAGATATCCTCTTCTAGATCCCCGTGAAGAAATGTTGTCTTCACATCCATCTGTTCTATCTCAAAATCAAATGCGGCAGCAACAGATAAAAGTAATCTAATAGAAGTAACTTTGGCAACAGGAGAAAAAATATCACCAAAATCAATTCCCGGCACCTGGGAATAACCTTTCGCTACCAACCGAGCTTTGTATTTCTCCACTTTGCCTTCTACATTCATCTTCTTCTTAAACACCCATTTTCTCCCAATGGGCTTCCTTCCAGCCGGCAACTCCACCAGATCCCATGCATCGTTTTTGTGCAAGGATGCCATTTCATCAACCATGGCCTCCTTCCAGAGTTTTCCATCCTCTGAATCTACTGCCTCCCTGAAAGTTCTGGGATCATCATCAGTTATAGTTAAGGAAAAATTTGAACAGAAAGCAGATGGACTATACCTTTCTGGTTGTCTTCTTTCCTGAGCTGATCTTCTCAAAGCTGGAGTTTGTGGCTCTTCCTCTTCTGAGTCTTCTTCTGTTGTAGAGTCTAATTCATCCTCCTTTAGCTCAAACTCTATCTTCTCAGGTTCCTTTGGTATGACTTCATGTTTAACAACATCTTTCACCTCTCTAAACACCACATCTCGGCTGTACACAACCTTCCTTGTTTCCGGGTTCCAAAGCTTGTAACCTTTTAAATCATCCTTATACCCAATAAAGATGCACCTTTCAGATTTATTATCCAACTTGGTCCTTTTCTACTTTAGAACATGTACATATGCATCACATCCAAATACCCTTAGATGTGAAAGAGAGGGTTTCTTACCAGTCCATACCTCATGTGGAGTCTTATCCTCCAACACTGATGAAGGTGATCTGTTAACCAGATAGCATGCAGTCTCTACTGCCTCTGCCCATAATTCTTGTCCTAACCCGGTACCACTAAGCATGCTTCTTGCCTTTTCCATCAGTGTTCTGTTCATTATTTCTGCAACTCCATTTTGCTGAGGTGTGTATGGAGTAGTCTTCTATCGTTCTATACCACACTTCTTACAGAACTCTTCAAATTCCTTATTGCATAACTCCCCACCATTATCTGTACTCAGCGCCTTTATATTCTTCTCTGTCTGGTTTTCCACCAGAGCCTTAAATTCTTTAAATCTATCAAAGACTTCAAATTTCTTCCTCAACAAATATATCCATGTATTCCTTGAGAAGTCATCTATGAATGAAACATAGTACACAAACTTTCCCAGTGAAGGAACTGACACAGGTCCAAACACATCACTGTGCACAAGTTCTAATATCTTGTTCGCCCTCTTAGCACCAGAAGGAAAACTCACCCGATTATGCTTCCCATATACACAATGTTCACAGAAATCGAAATCCAGAGAGAAATTAGACATACCTTCTACCATACCATCTCTATGCAGTATCCGAAGGCCCTTCTCTCCAATATGTCCAAGCCTTTGATGCCATAGCATGGTCTTTTCTCTAGAGACAGCTAGGCTTTCCGCTCCACTTTCAGGAACCATAGAAATGTTACACCCATCAATAACAGTGCTACCTTGTAGCTTGTACAGAGTTCCAGTCCGTACTCCCCGCATTAGTACCACTGCTCCCCGAACCATCTTGCAGGCATCTTTCTCAAACACTGTTTTTACGCCTGCATCATCCATCTTGCTTACAGAAATCAGATTTCTGGCCAATGCAGGAATATGCAGAACACCAGGAAGTGTTCTAATCCTTCCACCTTGCAGCTTCAGCTTGACTTTTCCACGTCCGACGATTCTGGCCTTCCTATCATCCCTTAGGAAGACATCACCACCATCATATTTCTCATACTCGCAGAACCACTCCCTATGGGGAGTGAAGTGAAAGGATGCACCTGAGTCAATCAACCATGACTCATGATCTACATGTGTATTTTAAGAAGAAGCCAAATACACATCCCCACCTTCATTCGAGGTGGTTTTTTCCTCTGCAGAAGGAGCATCATCAGATCCCTTTCCTTTCTTAGGAGCTTTAGATTTGCACTCCCTTTTTTAGTGCCCTTCCTTTCCGCATTTATAACATACCTTTACAAACTTTCCAGGAGATTTAGATATCCCTCTAGATTTAGATCTCCCACTCAAAACCTTATTCTTGTTTCTGTTTTGGGACCTTCCTCGTATAGATAAGGCATCTCCATTCTGGCCCTCCATATTTCTCCGTCTCATTTCCTCCGACAGCAAGGCTGAGACAATGTCATCAAAATTCAAGGTAGTTGTATTGCTACCTATTACAATAACCAGACTGTCCCACGAGTCTGGTAGAGAACACAACAAACTGATGCACTTATCTTCATCTGAGATTTTAATATCAACAGATGACAGCTGACTTACCACAGTATTGAAGGCGTTCAGATGCTCTGTCACCGAGTCTCCATCCTTCATCCTCAGGTTATACAGCTTTTTCCGCAGGAACAACTTATTCACTAGAGACTTAGATTGGTACAAAGTCCCAAGTTTTTCCCACAAATTATTCACCGTAGCTTCCCCAGATACATTCAAAAATACTTAATCTGAGACACACAATCGTATTGTGCTTTTAGCCTTCTGATCCAGTTTCTTCCAGTCTTCATCTGACATTGCGTTGGTTTAGTACCTAGATCTACCGTGATCCACTGATCTTTATCCACCAACAGATCCTCCATCTTGAGCTTCCATAACTCAAAAATCTGACCATTAAATTTCTCGATCTCTATCTTCCCGCCACTCGCCATCTTCTTTCACTGCAAGAATCGATCCCGCAGATCTCCCACTGAACAGGGTCTACCTCAGGCTCGAGCAAAAAACCCTCAGCAGCAAAGGCATCCCCTTGAAGCCGAAACAGCTCTGATACCAAATGTAGGTTTTAACCCTCAACAAAAATTATCTACACACGAATCTTATAACATAAAATAAACAATAACGAGAGCATAAAACATAAAATAGATAAACACAGAGATTTTCCCCTAGATCCCAAATCAGGACGACCAGCTTGATTTTTCATTATATTCCTTTTAGTGTTACAACACACATATATATATACATGCTGAAGCATACATGAACCCTAATCCATTAACCCTGGATTATAACATAACCGTAGTTCCCTTGACCGGATCTACAAAAAATACTAGGGGTCGAAAACCATCGTACCCCAAAACCATGTGCAAAACCATGCACAAAACCATGCGTGCTTAGTCGTGGAAAGAATATAACACATACCCAACACTAAATGCTGTGGGAAATCAAGATTAGAAATACACCAATTTATCAGATTTTCCTCAGAATTTTCCTTAAGACTCATGGCTTGGGCTATTGTTAAAATTGGTTGGGTACCTTCTAAATCATGTTCTTCTTCTTCTTCAACCCAATGCATGTTTTCTGATCTCAAGAGGCATTTAGAGGGGGGATACAAGTTGATATGTTTTGTTTCATCCCCATGAGTGATATTCATGTTTCCATATCTACACCCTATGTAGGCATCAACCGTGGCTAGCCACGGTCTCCCCAAGATCAATGGGTGTCATCCCAAGTTAGTTTTAGGTTGAAGAACATAAAAATCTGCAGGGTACTCCCAAGAATCCAATGAGATGACAATGTCTTCTAAAACCCCCTCTAGCTTTACCTTAGACCTATCTGCTAATCTAACATGGTAGGAGTGGGTAATAAGTGAAAGGATCCTATATGAGATAAAGTTTCCATAGTCATCACATTGATGGTTATACCTAAATAAATAAAATTGTTCTTTATGGGGTATCCATTGATGAAGGTGGTCACCATAGGGATTCCATGATCTGCATATTTTTCAGTAACAAATACGGTAGACATAAAACTTTCAAGCTTCCCACCTACTTGAATTGTTGAGGGTTCTTTATTTTGTTTCCCTGGTTTCTTGGTACATAGTTCCCTCACTGTTTTGGCATATATTGGGATGTCCTTTACTGCTTGCAGTAATGGGATCTTGATGCACATATTTCTTAGTTCAGACACAAGATCAAATTCGGCCTGTTTTGTTTTAATTTCCATTTCCAACATCTGTGGAGAAGTAGGTTGGAATGTATGAGATGAAGAAGGTTCTTGTTGCCTTGAGGTGGATGGTTTTGTTGATTCAGGTGTCGTTTCATCTTTAGGCATCTCTAAGGTATCTTCCTCTACAATCTCCTCAATTCTTTCAGGCTGAGTCACCACTTTTCCTAACCTAAGGTTGATTTCTTACAACTGCATAGGTAATTCCTGCAACTGTACAGGAACAAACATTTCCTGTAGAGATGAAGGAAATTCCTGTAGCACAGGGTCAAAAAATTCCTGCAGTGGCTGAGGTGAAATACAGTAGGTAGGAAAAGTGGGATAAGTGACCAATCCAATGTTGTGAGTGGATTGGACGGTTTATTGTTGGGATTAGACATTGGTTGAGCATGAATTTGTGTGGGATGAGGTTGATTTGGTGGGGCAGTCAATTGAAGTTGTTATTGCAGTTGTATCATTTGTTGCGGTGTGGTGCGGGCTGTGAACAAAAATTTTTAGTTGGGAAACTTTGTGTAGTAGGATAAGAATAGTTCCCTTGCCAAGGTTGTTGAGGAGGCAAAGGCTGCCAGGGTATTGGAACATTCCACATCTGATTTTGAGCATAATGAAATTGAAAATTTGACTGTGACATACCTGCAAGACGTGGCTGCAATGGTCTCTGAGGTGCCATTGCATAAAGTGCATTAATAGTTCCTTGATATTCTATGTGTGCTGCTTTAATTTAAGGCAGAGAAGGACATTGATCAGTGGAATGCTCAACCTCACAAATTCGACATACCTCGATACTATCAGTAGGGAATTACCTTAAAGCATGTTTCTTCCTGCATTTGGAGCAGAACACTGTCAATGCTTTCTCCAGTTCTTCATGTTTCTCTTGTTTCTTCTTAGCCCACAAAACATCCAATTGTGAAGATAAAGTGCTAAGAATATCAGTTTTAAAATTTTCAAATAAATTACCTATTTCAGCTCTGGTTACTCCAACTCCGACAACTTATTTGACAAGATTGGAAGAAGTATCTCTTGGTACTCATCCAACCTTGGAATTTCCTTTTGAATATCTTTTACAAAGCTCACACAAATCATCATAACTCAGCTTTGATACATCACCTGCTCCCATTAGATTTAAGACATCCAGATATTCTGGTGTGATTTCCCTAAGAAAAATGGTTCTCTTGGTTTCTTTATCCAATTGATTCATATTATATCTCTGCAAATTGTATTGGAATCTTTCTACCAAATCTTCAAGTCTCTCCCCTTCCTTCTGAGTCATCCCAAAAATCTCTTCTCTGAGGTCTCTGGTCTTACAGTAGTGTTGGTACTTTCTCAGGAATACCTTCTTCATTTCATCCCAAGTTGCATTGTATTTTGACCCCAACCACATAAACCACCTAAGAGCTGCATCCTTCAATGTAGCAGGAAACAACTTCAGCTTCTGATCATTGGAAGAATAGTCATAGCTCTGACACAACACATCAAATTCGAATAGGAAGGCATCTGGATCCTCACTAGAAGTACCATGAAAATTAGGCAAGGCTGAAGGAAAGATATTTTTCATCTGAGTAGCTCCACTAGTCTCCCTAATAGGGAATTCAAATGTGACCATTTTCTACTCCTTCTCATCAAAGCCTCCATTGGTATTACCAGTACCTTCTTCGTGAGCCATATCTGTTCAAGAAAGAGTGGGACCTTTGAAGACCATAGATTCCTCAGAGTCAATGGTATGAATCTCTGGTTATTTAGCAGGGTTCACAAGGAATTCTTCTTTTGGCTAACCACTGAGAAGAGATGTTGTCTTCCTTGAAAGGGGAGATTCTAATGGGCATCAATAGAATATTCTCCAACAGAGTGTTCTGCTATGGAAGTGTCAATCTTGTCCAGACTGCAGACCTCTTGTTCAGATTCTTCTTCCTTTACTGCCTTGTTTCTTGTAGAATTCCTTTTTCTTTCCAGTGTATTAGTAAACGAAGTGGTGCTCACACCACCACAAAAATATATAGAAAATATTGGACCCTATTCATCTAGTATTCAAACAAAATTAAAAAAAACTTACCAAACAATCAGGACACAACTTTGGCGAGTGTCTGGCCTCTGTGGGTGCGTGGGCTTTGCCTTTCGTCTTTGCACTTTGAGTCCCCCAATCCTGAAAAAACAAATCAACAAAATAAAACTAAAACACTTTCAGTATCATCCCTTAGCACTTCCCCGACAATGGCGCCAAAATGTTGAGTCAAATTATATGCTTATAATTTTCCAATCATAAATTGTCAACCTAGGAAGGTAAAATGATGAGATGCAGTGCAAAGTATATGCAGGATGATTACTTCAAGTGTTAATAAATTATACACACATCAACTAATGCTTCTTTCCTATGTCAATACTTGGCAGCAATGGCTATGGAGGGATGACACTTAGGATTATTGATATTGACCATGAAAAGATAAAGATCAAACAACAATCAACAACTCATGCTTCTTTCCTGTATCAATACTTTAGCAGCAATGGCTATGGATTGGCTTATAACATCCCTCTATAGCACTTGGTTTTGCTGATATTGATGCAGGAAAAGGTAAAATATCAACCACAATCAAGAATCCAACTTAAAGAGCATGAATCCAAACATTGATCAAATGAAAAGAGCTCATTAACGTAAATAATTAAATCACTTAACCAATTAAAATTTTGCTGCAGGAAATGCTGAAAGAAAGAACTAGCTGTGTACAGGAATTATTAATGCATAAATGAAATATAAATAAAACACACACTATGTTGCGAGAGTTGTGAGCGAAGGGGGCCCTCCCTCACTCATAAATCCTTCAAAAGTCCAAGAAGCTGCTCAGAAAGGTAAACAAAACATATACTATTTTATTAATCTGGAAATTATAGTCAAGTACAGTTTGATATCTTGCTATCAACATCAATCCCAAACCAACCTCCCTTACAAAGCGAAATACATCAGAATTATACATTTCTCAAAGTCCATATTTGGCTTGAACAAAGTAGATCACTAATCTAAGCCTACAGCCAATGATACAGATACAAATTTACAAATTAAACTTCTATTGAGTCTAATCCATGACTGGAAGCGTGGATTAGAGGATTTCCGTTGTGTGGCTGAAGTTGTTTCTCCATGTGGGCACAAGAGAAGATCTGGAGGTTTGGGTGGTTGCAAAAGAGGATTCAGAGCAGTGAATAGGAAAGTTTCCATATGCAGCAAATTCCCTTCAAATCCCATGTCTTTACTCAATCTGGAGATGAGTGGAACATGTTCAACCATCAATCTCACTGCAGGAAATCAATACAGTTGCAGGAAATCGACGTATCTAAAGGAAATCTAAACAGTCTGCAGGAATCTCGGTTGCATGAGCTGTCTGCAGGATTTGCGGAACTGTTCTAATCTAGAAAATTTGCGCACGAGTTCTAGACTAGTTAGAGTAGTAATTCAATAAAGACACAAATAGATCAAAGAATAATCGAATTTAGATAAAATGACACTTCTTATGATAATTTAACATACCTTAGGCTTATGGTACCCTTTTTAGCCAAAACTAGATAACATAGCCAAAATAGCTATAATTAAAGAGCGAAAAGGGTTCAAAAATAGGGGAGGAAAGGCTTAGGATAGGTGTAAAAAATGGGTAAAGTTTAGACTTAAAATATATCTTTCCCTAAAGGTTGTTTCCATGATCCTTTTGCAGATTTATAGGAAGATTCTTTTCAATCTGGGCCCATGTATCGTATCTTGTATTTCCATATGCTTTTTTGAGTCTTGTATGGTCATAAGCCCAATGCTTATTACTATTTTTGGACTCCCCCATGTGATAGAACGATTAAGTGTAATGCATTTTTGTAATTGCACTTCCTGTTTGAACATGCCAGCACAAATGTTTGCACGATTCCTCTTATTCACTACACTACTTTCAGAAGTAGTTTTGTACGATCACACCTTATGGTCTAAAGGTCAGGGGCAACTTATATTGCTGCATTGGAAGTTCCACTTTACATGATCTGACCTTGTTTTATTTAGTTTAGGGTAGGTTAGGTTGCATATAGTTAGATGCATTTCATTGTCCTTTCCTTTTCCTATTTTGGTTTTATTTCTTCGGTTTCATTAGTTTTTGAATAAGTCAGTTTGAGCTTTGAGATGGCTTGGCTAATATTTTGTGAAAGGAAAGTTGCAAAAACACACAACCATTGGCTTATCTATCACCCTCTTCCTTGATATCATTTATACCCTTAAATTAGGTGATTTTCCGATGGAAAATATGATCCTTCAACTGGGAATATGTAGGAAAACCATGAAACCCATATCTATTTAACATTCTCGTTCTCACATTCGGTCCTGTTAAAAATGATGTGTTCCTTCTTATCTATCTGTGTAGGGTAAAATAAGGGGAGAATCTTAGCAATTAAAGCATCAGAGATCTAAACCTTGTCTTTGAAGGAAAAACCTCTCCTGCTCTTAGAAATTCGAGATCCATCTTCTGCCTGTTGAAAAATAATAAGTGCTTATGCACAATCCTATGAAATAAAATAAAAATCAAAAGGGTGAAAGAAGAGAAAGGATTCCTACGTATGGACATAGAGCAAACGAATTTTCCGGGGTGCTATCCAAGCTCATTGGCAGCGAAGCAATGCTTTTGTTCCTAAAGCAACTCCGGCGGGGTACTTTCTAGGCCTGCTAGCAGCAGAGCAATGCCATAGATGTAAAACTCGCACTCTGGTTGTTTTATTTCACTATATTATATTACCCTTACTTACTTTGACATGATATTGATATGACTTGTTTAATATTTGTGGTACACCGAGGAGTGAAGTTGGGAAAGACTACATCTTTAACCGAGTAGAGTGGAGAGACAAAGGCAACTTGTTGATTGAATCAATACTTCCTAGAGAAATGATACCTTGCGCTTACAACGAAACTATTTCAGAGAAGCTGGGGTTCTCCTAATATGTTGCAATGTTGTCGCTGCGACAACGACCCTCCAAAGTTTTTTTCCTATGACAATTTTGGAGCCTACGATAATTTTCATTTCAATCCCCCATTTGTTTTCATGTGGTGTGATATGATATTTGTGTGTTTTCTCCTAATGTTGCATCCTCCAGAGTCAATGTTTCCTAAGTGTCGTCACTTGACCATTAGAGTCATTTAAGTTAATAAGTTGTGGTTAGGTGAACTCATGATCTTTCCTAGACTTAAAAACTTGTCTTATACCAACGAAAACAATAAAAAAGTGCACAAAAGTGTAAAAAAGCAAGAAAAAAATTAAAATCTCTCATAAAAGCAAAAAGCGCACTTTGAGTTGACGAAGGATTCCACTTGAGGAGATTGCACTTCTTCGAGCCGAAGGAATGTGTTAGAAATACTAAGAGGGGAGGGTGAATCAATATTTCTTAAAACTTTGCACTTTTAAATATTTTCAAAGCATTAGTTAATCCTCAATTATTCTTGATGTTTATCCAGTAACAAAAGTAAACAATAGAACAAAATAGACACACGAATTTTAGATGGAAAACCCCCTCCGGGTCAAAAACCACCGAATGATTTTCTAATAACTTATTTAATCTGTTAGGTCCCCATATTACTAGTGTAATCCCTTATTGTTATTAGTGTAGCCCCCTTATTGTTATTGTTGTACCCCTGTAACCCCCCTATTTTTATTATTACATTATTATCGTTAGGTCGGCTAGGATTATATTGTGACCCCATGGACTCTTATATATAGAAGGAGGTTTTGTCATTTTGTATCATCCAATAATTGTTCATTTATGTAATGTATTGGAGTTTCCCCCCTTGAAGTGGCTGATTTCTAAGGAATTGATCTCTCTTTTCTTCTATTTTGGAGCTGGTTTCAAAACATTTGGTATCAGAGCTTTGGATTCTAGGGTTCGCTGCTCCGAAATAGGGCATCGTGGAACTTTCACTATAACTTTTTTTATATGAAGTTTCAAAGCTAAATTTTTTACATAGAAAAGACAAAATCCTGAGGAACTTCTTTTAAAAATTTCAGATCTTGGTTCGCAAGATTTTCGGAGATATGATTTGTGGAATTTAGAGTTTTTTCAAGCTCCCGAATTTCACCTCAACAAGGTAACCTTGAGAAAATCATCATAACTCTCTCTCTGAGAATCGGATTGGAATTCTGTAAAAATTGGCTATAATTAAATGGATTGTAGTTTCCATTGTATCAATTGCAGAGCTGAAGGAAGAAACAGTGAGACATGGCATGCCGTACAAGTGCGCTCTACTGCACCAGTCCATAATTAGGTCATTGTGGGAGATTCAACATAAATTTGACTTGAAGTATCCAAATCAGGTCAGACCTATGGAATTCGAAAGAAGATTTAGAGGGATACTATAGGACCAAATTTTAAATATTTAAGATCCGCAATTACATACATAATTTAGTTTCAATATCGAGCTCCTTAAAAGCAAGAAAAATGTGTGAATTTTTTTCAAATTGCCTAAGTCTTGTTTGAAAAATAAATTTTAAGTGATTCCAAGGGAATATTGAGCATAGATATCAGTATTGGGTTCTAAAATGCCCCCTAAAAATAATTCAACACCCATTAAGCCCTCTTAATACTCTACTATGACTCATGAAGATGAAGAATTGCAACATGATCTATCAAAATTACAAGAGAAAGTGCACCAAATTTTGCTCTCGCAAAGAGAAACAAAAAATTAAATGGAAGTTTTGAAGAAAGGCATGGAAGTGAAGATGGATGGTTTGAAGAATAATATGGATGGTTTGAGGAAATGCGTGGAAGCTAAGATGGATGGCATGGAAGCTCACATGGAAGTTAATATGGATGACATGGAAGAAAAAATAAAAGACAACATGGAAAACATGAGGAATGATCTAAAAGAAGACATGGAAGGTTTGACAAAGTTGATACAAGAAATGTTTCCTAATGGCGAAAATATAGTAGATGAAACTCATGATGAGAATAAAATAAATTTTAATCATGATTTCATAAACTCTAATGTTGGATGGAATAACCACCATATTCCAAAGATGGATATGAGGAAATTTGATGGCAAGGATCCCGTAACATGGATACTACAGATGGAGCAATATTTTGATCTCAATAATGTGAAAAACACACAAATGGTACGCATTGCAACTTTACATTTAGAACAAAATAAATTTGTATGGTATTGATAGCTTTGATCCCATAAAAAAATTGTCACTTGGTCAATTTTTACGGAGGAAATGATAGCACATTATGAGGATACAAAGAGAAACACCTTCTTTAGCCAATTGATAAATCTCAAACAAAAGGGTTCAGTGGTGGAGCACATTGAGGACTTCCAAAAATTGAATATAAGGGTAATTGATATTCCAGAGGAACATAGGATTGATGTATTCATAGGGACTTTAAAGGATAACATCCAACATGACGTTCGTGTTTGGGTACCTGATTCATTGGAGAAGACATTTAGGTTGGCAAGAAAAATTGAATTTAAATTATGGCGACAAGGAAGCCTACCACTCACATCTATAAATATGGAAGTGTTGCTACTCGTAGACTTCCAAAACCTACAAGGTTGACACCACAACAATTGGAAGAAAAAAGAGAAAAAGGGATTTGCTATAGTTGTGATAGAAAATACACTAAAGGTAATAAATGTGCTGAGAAGAAATTATTTTACATAGATTGTGAAGAGGAGGAAGAAAATGAACAAGAAACTTAAAAAGAAGAGGATATACACCAGGAACCAACCCTAGAAGAAGAAGAAATGAGTCTGATCATATCATGTAATGCATTGGAAGGAATTACCACTCGTCAAAATCTCAAGATACAAGGACATATCAAGAAGAAAAAGGTAATAATGTTGCTTGATTCGAGTAGTGCCCATAATTTTATTCATTTAAGGTAGCCAAGGAATTGAATTGTTTCCTATACCCAACACCAGAATGTCAAGTGATGGTTGCAAATGGAGGAACTATAAATTTCTCTGGAAAATGCCATAATATCAAGCTAACCATGGGGGAAGATGTATTGAATAGTTCAATGCTTTCCATTCCAGTGAGAGGTGTTGATGTTGTACTAGGAGTACAATGGTTACAATATTTGGGGATGGTAGCTTTTAATTTTCAAGAAATTTTCTTGAAATTTTTTTCAAAAGGAAAGGAAATCGAATTACAGGGTATCGCAGGGAAGTTGGGAAAGATAATAAGCTATAATGTCATGACAAAGCTTCTGAAGAAAGAACAACGAGGCGTAATTTCACAATTATGTTCACTAGAAGTTCCAACATCAAAATCATCTATTTCTCCAGATCTCCAATAAGTCTTGGAAAATAATTCCAAGGTGTTTGAAACTCCCAAAGAACTCCCACCTATTCGTGAGCATGATCATGTTATTCATTTGATTCCAGGAAGTGTTCCTCCAAACATCAGGCCTTACAGATATCCTTATGTCCAAAAGAGAGAAATTGAACATATGATTGCATAAATGTTAGAGACTGGTATAAGTCAACCTAGTCAAAGTTCTTTCTATTTAGTCAATTCAGTGTCCTGAATTGATAGCATAAATTATCGACTAGGGCTTGTAAACTGATGAGGTATACTTTCACTATATGTGCCTAAATACCTTATTCTTATTTCATTGTTTTCAGTATTTTGTTGATGTTTTGAGTTTTGTTGTGTTTGAATTTAAGTATGCTATTCTATGTTAAAAAGTATGACATCAAATATATGACATAAACGAAAGAAAAGAGAACCTTAGACTCAAAACAGAGTGTAATTGTAAATTCTGTCCCTAATGATGAAAAACAGAGCATTCTAATCCATGGATGTCCTAGCTTGCAAATGAACATGAAATGTAACTCAAGACATTATATTTCAACCTAATCCTTTTAGTTAGAGGTTTGTTGGAATAGTTTGTAGAAGAGATTGAATTCCAATGTGATGAGGATCTTTCTAAAACAGACAGCAACTTAGAATATTATAGTGCAATCTTATTCATATGATAGAGATATTTTGGAATAGCTTGAGAAGAAAATTGCTATAATATGATAAGGATATCCTATGAATCTTTGAACTACTTATGACATTACAACTAGATCTTGTTAATTAGCTAGAGATTTATTGGAAAAGTTTATTGAAGGAGACTAGTTATAATGAAATAAGGATCTTCTATACAAAAACAAGTAACTCACAGTATTATAATTAGGTCTTTTCTGTGATTTAGAGATTTATTGGAACAATTTTGAGAAAAGACTGCTTATAACAATATGAGGATCTTCTATCTAATTGCATAACAGGAAATACAACCTAATTATCTTAACATCATACAACCAAATCTCATTCAGTCAATAGTGATATGTTGGAAAAGCTTTTAAGAAAAAGAGTGGTTGTAGGATGATGAGAATCTTTTAATCTAAATGACAAAAACTAAAGTGCTGGTCAACTCAAGATGTCACAATTAAATCCATTCAATGAATAGAGATATGTTGGAAAACTTTAAGATAGGACTAACTATAATATCATGAGGATCTGTTAGTTGAATAAACAAAGCAAGACATGATACAAAAAAATATCAACTCAGAAAACTGTCTAAGTGAGAAATATAACAACACAGAATTAAAAGTTACTTATCTAGAAAGCATGTGAAAGCCTCCTCAGATAGCAGGGGCCCTCTGCTATCAAGTTGGCATGAAAATCTTTAACTCCTCAAGTTTGTCTTCAACACAACATCAAAGTTATGCTTCTTCTTATTATCAAAATACTTCGAAACAGAGTATCATAGTCTTGGAAAAATAAAAGTTAACTTGTTCTCTTGGTCTCACCGAGCTAAATTTATAGGCAATTACATAACTGTTATTGAATAAAAGTAGGCACAGGTGTATTCTAAAGTTAAAATCAAACTAAAACTCCTTTCTAGGACTTGTGATTTGCTGAAAGAAAATCAAGAGTCCTTATCCTTATAGAAATTTTCTTCTCAGACTTTTGGTTTTACCACATGCACAAGCATCTTCAGATTTTGATTCAGCCTTCGTGGATGACAAGGAACAATGTAGGAAAGATTTAGAATCTAACCATATACTCCTTTTCTTCAGATGACACCTGTAATATGTTAAAACACCAAAATGGCTACAGAATGTGTAACTGGCTATAGAATGACTGCATTTTGTAGCTAAAACTACTCAGAAATCATTAAGACAACAAAACCACAAAAGTACAACAAGTTAGTCATTGCATGTATTCCTTAAGTGATTTTAATCATTCTTATTGATCTTTGAGGTATATAAATGACAAAAGGAATGATAAGATAAAGTGGAATTTGGCAAAGGAGAAGACACTTTTAGGGCTCAACACTTTCTCTGCTCCAGTAGAATTGGTGCACAAGAAGGATGGATCATGGCGCATGTGTCTAGATTATAGGGAGCTCAATAAGATCACTATTACAGATAAATTTCCCATTCTTTTGATTGATGAATTACATGGCACAATTTATTTTACCAAGTTGGATCTTCGTTCAAGATATCATCAAATTATAATGAAGACTGAAGATATTCCGAAATAGCATTTCGAACTCATGAGGGTCATTATGAATTTTTTGTCATGCCTTTTGGCCGTACCAATGCACCTTCTACATTTCAAGGGTTGATGAATTCCATTTTCAAACCCTTCCTTAGAAAATTTGTGCTAGTATTTTTTGATGACATACTAATCTACAATAGGTCTTGGAAGGATCATGTTCAACATGTTGACATGGTTCTCAAACTATTGGAGGAGAAACAATTATATGTAAAAACATCCAAATGTTTCTTTGGAGTATAAGAGGTATTATATTTAGGTCATATTGTATCTCGCAAGGGTGTTAAGGTAGACCCTAACAAAATTAAAGCCATTAAGGAATGGAAAGCCCCCACAGCCATAAAACAGTTGCAAGGATTTCACGGGTTAACAAGGTATTATCGCAAGTTTGTTAAGAATTATGGGAGAATAGCAGCACCTCTAACAACATTATTGAAAAAAGATGCATTTTCATGGACTCCTGAAGCAACTAGGCCTTTGAACATCTTAAAGAGGAAATGTGCATAGCACCGGTCATAGCTACGCCAGACTTCACAAAAACATTTATTGCGGAATGTGATGCATCAAGAAATGGATTTGGTTCTGTTTTAATGCAAGAAGGAAGACCCATTTCTTTTGAAAGTCGTCCAATCAAAGGAAAGTATTTACATAAAGATATTTATGATAAGGAAATGTTGGTAATACTACATGCACTAAAGAAATGGAGACCTTACCTAATGGGAAGGCACTTCAAGGTAAAAACTGGTCATGATAGTCTTAAGCACTTTTTGGAACAAAGACTATATTTAAAAGAGCAGCAAAAATGGGCACAAAGATGTTGGGTTATGACTTTGAAATCATCTACAAAAAGGGAAGCTAAATGTTGTTGGAGATGCACTCTCAAGAAAGGATGAAGAGGTGGATTTCTTTGTGCAATCTCTATTATCCAACTAGATTGGATAATTGAAGCAAGGGATGAATGGAATAAGGACGAAGAAGTGTGGACACTAATTCAAAAGTTGCAGCAAGATCCTAGTACATCTGATACATTTAGTTGGAAAAATGATTCCTGATGTTACAAAGATCGTTTATATCTTTGTAATAATTCCCAACTAAAACAAAAGATTCTTTTGGAGTTTCACACTTCTCCTTTAGGAGGACACTCAGGATTTTTAGAAACTTACCACAGGGTGAAGAAAGATTTTTTTGGGATGGCCTTAAATCTGATATTCAAAATTTTGTGGCAGAATGTTTGGTTTATCGACAAAATAAAGTTGAGATAATTAAGACCACAAGTCTTCTACAACCTTTATCCATTCCAAGTCAACATTGGGAGGAGATTTCAATGGATTTTATCACAAGTTTACCTAAGTCCGAAGGAAAGAGTGTCATCATGGTGGTAGTTGATATAATTACCAAGTATGCACACTTTTATGCATTATCTCATCCATTTAAAGCAAGTACAATTGCTACTGCATTTATGGAAACAATTCAAAAGCCACATGGAAACCTAAAGATTATGGTAAGCGAAAGAGATCCCATTTTTACTGGAAAATTTTGGACGAAATTATTTTCTTGTTTGGGTACTTAACTAGCTCATAGCTCATCTTATCGTCCTCAATCTGATGGTCAAACTGAGATAGTGAACAAATGTTTGGAAGGTTATCTTCGTTGTTTTGTATCTAATAAACAAACACAATGGGTCAAGTGGTTACCTCTGACTGAATGGTGGTATAACACTTCCTTCCATACTGCAACAAAAATGACCCCATTTATGGCACTTTATGGATATCATCCACCATCCATCACATCATCTTTAAGAGAAAATTCTAAGGTGCAAGTAGTGGAAGATCACATCGAGCATCAAAAAAAAGTTCTCCAACTCTTAAAGGATAACCTAAATTTGGCACAAAATCGAATGAAACAATAGGAAGATCAACATCGCAGCGAGAGAAGTTTTGATGTAGGATACTGGGTATTTTTATGGTACAACCATACAAAAAAATGTCCCTCAAGCAAGCTAAGAAGGATAATAAATTATCGCCAAAATACTATGGTCCTTACAAGGTGTTGCAAAAGATTGGTACTGTGGCATGCAAATTGGAGCTTCCTGCTTCTTCGCGAGTGCATCCAGTTTTCCATGTTTCATGCTTAAAGAAGGTTATAGGTGACAAGCTTCCAGTTCAAACAATATTTACAGAACTTGATGAGGAAGGAAAAATCATATTGGAACCTGAAACAGTCACAGAAAGAAGAACTCGACAGTTATGAAATCGATCAATTTTAGAGTATCTCATCAAGTGGAAGAACTTACCCACTGAAGATTCTACATGGGAGGATGAGAATTTTATACAGAAGCATCCAGAGCTACTCAAGCGTTGAGGACAACACTTTTTTGAAGGAGAGGGGCATGTTAGGTCCCCATATTACTAGTGTAGTCCCTTATTGTTATTAGTGTAACCCCCTTATCGTTATTGTTGTACCCCTGTAACCCCCATATTGTTATTATTACATTATTATTGTTAGGTCGGCTAGGATTATATTGTGACCCCATGGAATCCTATATATAGAAGGAGGTTCTTTCATTTATATCATCCGAGAATTTTTCATTTATGTAATGTATTGGAGGTTGCCCCCTCGAAGTGACTGATTTCTAAGGCATTGATCTCACTTTTGTTTTGTTTTTGGAGATGGTTTCATAACATAATCTTCAGCCCCAACTAAAATGAAAGGTAAAACTTCCTAGAATTCTGGAAAAGCATTCTTCTCCAGCTCCCACTGGAAGGTCGCCCCAACGCCTTGGTTTCTTCAGTAGTAAACTAAATGGATGCCCTGACATCCTAGACCAACCTACCACCCTAAAGTGTTCATAGGCTCTGTTGGTTCCCTGTAATTTTAGCAGATTGGCAAGACTAAAGTTGCAGAGACAACATTATGAACCACTTTGGGATTCTAGGATCTAGCCCTCCTGAATCCAGAGAGGGATCTCTCTTATAAGTGCAAAGATTTATTTATCTTTAAGGCTTTTTGGTGTGATATTAGGCTAGTTATTAAGAACAAGGGTTTTTTTTTTGTTTGGATGGTTGAGCATGATTTTTAATTGAGTGGAAAGTCCTAAAAATGAAAGAGTTTCAAAGGGATGTGTTACACTGAAAATTGTCATCCTGACATTCTGCTATTTGTATGAGCTCATTATTACTCATACTTCCTCCTTTGCAAGTATAACATATCAGTTCCTCATGTCAAGCATTGAAAATTAGAGAAAAGTTCCTAAAAATATTCTTAACTTTGGTGTCGCACTTTCTCTATATCTTGCCTGCGGTCCTGCACCTAATGTTCATGTCTTCTGCGTACCTGAATGCACTTTCTCTGTGTTATAGGTGCGGACCCCTGTAAAGATTAAAAAGGCACAAGTAAACTTAGAGAAGCTCATTTTTAGTAAATTCTAGAAGCTTCTAGAAAATATCTTGCGGTGGCAGAACCGCTCTTATGAGGTTCATGTATCCCTTACCTTATGGAGCTAACCCCTTGATGTGAGGAGCTTATCCCTTTTAAGGAGGATTCTATCCCTTCATAGTTGGAACTGAAAACCTCCTCTTTTCCACTATAAAAAGAGGCATTGGGTAGCCTCGAAGGGAGTTCAAGCTTTAGAATATTGGAGGTTAAGTGCTATTGGGATTCAGACTCATTTAACTAAGATTTTGTGAGGAGAGATCACATACCTCTATTTGTCT